>QKYT01000118.1:21842-35523 GCA_003550305.1 Glomus cerebriforme | reverse complement strand
TAACGCTATGGATATATTAGATCAGCCGACAGAGCGCGAGCTCAAGGGTAAAGCTCACAAAAAAATCTATAATCCCAAAACTAATCGCATGATCATTATAAATGGCCTAGTATATCGTAAATTGTTACATGACGGATATATGCATTGGAGAGAAGAAAGGCTTTTGATTCCGCCTTTACATGAATTACCAATATTAAGAAGATATCTCTCTTTCATTTCTTATCGTATTTGGGGTATCGTATCAGAAAGGAGTTTACTAGCAGTGGTTAACGAAAAAATAAGTCTATTGCAAATCTTGCTCTAAGCTAATTGGCATGATTTTACTTTATGTCAACTATTAAAATTATGCTGGGGGCGTGAAAAGACGAAAGCTTAGAGGAATGAAGTACTCATGAAATATCTTTATCACCCGAATTTAGCTCCATCAAAATATAGACCGGGTGCTTTGTATGATGCATTCACCAAGACAGATGTTTTAGAGCCAGAGCATATATTAGCTCTAGTGCGAGTAGTTTATTAAAATGTATTTACAACGCAAATAAATCAGTTTATAATTTTGGAATGGGGATTCCATGGCTATGTATTTTTTTTCGCTTGTCCTATCTACCCGCAAATTTCAAATCAATGTAAAACATATTCTGGCCAGAGTGGGTGGCCTCATAGAGACCCTACAATAAGTTATAATATTCTTCTCCCTTTGCCTAACCCTCTGATAGTTTTTACCGACCATGAGGTAGCGAACATTATCAGAATATTTTTTTCAAATTGAACTTTATCCCACTATATATAATCTGAATACCACAGATTAATCTAACTACCACCATAGTCTACTTACCACAACATGTCTGCTATTACAACCAAGTTCGTTACAGACCACGAACTTACCAATGAAATGAGTCTCGAAGAGCTTAGCCGGTATGTACCAGAAATACTTGAGCTCTTACCAGGTGATAGAGAGAAAAGGCGTCAGACTCACGATCGTCTTCAAAAAGGATATAACTTTAGTAAAGAACAAGCATTTGCATTGATACCTTCTCAAAGAACTGGTCGAACTAAAAGTCAAGTAACCCCCCAAAGAAGGAGGGACAGAAGCGGAAGTGAATATATGCTGTGCTAAAAGCGCTTGCCAAGTATCTGATATTATTCCAGAAGGAGAAACTATTAGAGAAACGGCTCAGCGTATTATGCGGGACAGCCTTGGTGAAAAAGAAGTAAAACTTATAGCTAAAGCATTAGCCGATAGGGATACGCAATTTGATTTGACATTTGACATTTGATTTGAATTTGCAAATTCAAATCAGCTTTTTTTTGATTTGATTNNAATTTGATTTGATTTGATTTGAAAATTCTTTAATTTGATTGGTCAATTNNACAAATATTTNATATTTGATTCNAATTTGATTCGAACNTNATTTGATTTGACAAATTCAAATTGGCTTCATATTTGATTTGATTTGAATTTGAGGAACCCTATTAGCCGAGATATCCCCTAATCTGGTTGCCTGCACATCTAGTCTCAGTAGGCTCTAAAAGGAATTGCGGAAGCTTAATGCCCTAAAGGCAATAATCGAAGCTACGAAGATTTTAGGAATAACCACTTTATCGAATAAAATCCAAAAGGAGAAGAGTTTATTATACGAAGATGAAGGAATTCATTATCTGGACCACTTCTCATTAGAATCAGTTAAGGAGAGATTGGATACGTATGATGTATCTAATATACCTGACAAACAGGCCCTAGCTGATGTAATGATTATGCTCTGTATCCGTCCAGCTGAAATTAAAGATTTGCGTATATCTAATGGAGGTATAACAGGATATGCAAAAAACTGAAATCAACAGGATATTCCTCAAGTGTTTAGATCACTTGAAAAGAACGAGGAACGGGCAAAGCAATTGCTTACATGGATTCAGAAAGCAATATCTTTCGGATGGTTAGGAGACCCGGGAACGTCTGGAACTGGAATCTTGAGTAGGTTACTGAAAAAAGCTGAATTTCTTCCAAAACTGGTAAGCCATTACTTCCTAGTTCCTTACATAATTTAGGAGCTGTATTTGCAATTGTAGCGAGTGAGGTTAGGAATATATCGAAAGCTAATACTATTGCTAGTCAAGCACTTCGACATAGTCCTAAAAATAACACTGCGCCATCGCAGAGATATACTATAGTAAATTACAGACCTCGTGGAATGCCTTATGATCAAGCAAACCCATTCATGTTCTTCGATGAAAACTAATCACATTATTCACATATAAGGGTTAGAGGGATCCCAGAGGGATCGAGTCGGGATATCAATGTGCGTAATTTTATTTTTTTTTCGTTCAAGACAAGATCTAGCATATAGAATATATCACGAAAATGATAGCTGATCAAAAACATTCATCCGATAGTATAGCTAGCGAGCAGGAAGTTATCAGATACACAAAGAAATTAGCCCAGATATTTGGACTAAATGAGCAAAATGCAGAAGTATATAGTGCACTTTCCAGTGAAAATAGAGCACTAAAGAAATAATTGGAAGATTATCATTCCCAACATAACACTTTAGAAAAGAGGGTAAAAAGATTAGAGAGAGATGTAAAGTCCTTAGAGACTGAATTAGAAGTTCTGGATGAATGTGTAGATAGGAAAGCTGTGGTCGACTTAATACATGAAATAGTTCCCTTGCTGATTGGTAAAAAAGGTAAGGCTTTATCCAAGTCTTCCAAGAATTCTGATTTGGAAGAGATAATTGAGAGGTCCCATTGGTACCAGGTAAGAGAAAAAAAGGATGCCCCTCATAAGCAACGAAGGAGGCGTGACTAAAGAAGATTAAGCGGGTGGTAGTTTGAAGAGATGAATCACATCACTAAATTTTCAAGAGGTCCGATAACCATCAATGGACAGAATGTCCACTGACTATTCATTGTCAGACCCTCCGTAGGTTGGACGTTAATAATGGACGTTCACTGACCGTTAGTTATACGTGATACTGACGGAAAATTTTATTTGATAATATATATTTAATAAAAAATTCTTTTTTTTTGTTTATATAAGGAATCGAACTGAATATGTCTTTAATAATATATCTCACAATTGTCTCACATCCCAACAACTAGACTATTTGATTTTTTTTTTAATTATATACTAAATAATTTTATTTATTCAATAAAAATCAAAAAATATATAATTTTTTAAAAAAAGATCTACAAATTACCTGTTATAAAATGAAATCGTCCAATTACTATTTATAAGCATGATAAACATACCGACCAATGAATGTGCTTGTCATCTGACACTAATTGAACACTTTAAANNTCAAATTTACGTTAAATTCTTAACGTAAATTTTACATTTTTGAGCAGCGATGGTCATCGGACCTCTTGAAAATTTAGTGATGCAGGTGCTTTATATATTTTTTGGTCAAAGATATTAAGTTTATTAGATAAATAATTAAAATGGAAAGTGACCAGCCGAAGACACTCAGGGTAAAGCATCCGACAGTCTTAACCAATATCCCGCCCAAGTCTACTTTGTCTGAGACTAGTTCGTCTGAATCAAGCTCATCTGACATTAGTTCGTCATCTGGGAGTAGTTCCTCCGAGACTAGTTCATCTGAATCAAGTTCATCCGAGAGTAGTTCCTCTGAGACTAGCTCATCTGAATCCAGTTCATCCGATTCTGATATTGATAAAATAGTAAACACAATTAAGCATCAAAGAATTCAGAAGTGCCTAGCCCAAAAGAAAAATCAGGAGAAAAACACATATAATAAAAATAAGGCTAATTAGCTTTCTGATAAATGCCAGTCCAGAGCGATAATAGAGGTTTATTTTTTATTTTGAATATTATATACCATAATAAAAAATGATGATTGTAAATTGCGTAGTTGAAGAGAATAAACCTATCCGGGCAGTAATTGATTCAGAGGCCAATATGAATGGTATTAGCTATAAATATATTAGTGAATTAGAAATTACATATCACAGTGAAAGCAATAGCATTGTAACTCCAGATGCATCCTATTCCACATTAGGAAAGGTTAATCTACATATCGGCTTTAATGATAGTGAGAAGCATAAAACCATACCCAGTAAATTTATAGTTCTTGGACCAGATTGGCCTGGACCAGATTTAATCTTAGGAATGCCATGGTTTCGAGAAAATGGTGCAACTTTGGATATATGCAATTCAAAACTATTATTAGATGATAATTTTGCAATCCCAATCAAAGAAGTAAAATATGAACCTGTACAATGATTATTCGGAGTGATTATGTATTACTAGCCTTATTTTTTTCTGATCGAAAGGTATTCTAACCCTCCCTTGTCCGAGGACTGCGGGATGTATTAATCAGCTCTAAAACCTATTATCGAGCCCATCTCCTGAAGGTCTTGACCGAAGGAAGGGCTTAGAGAATTTATTTTTCAAATAAAGATACAGCATATATTATTCATGACACATTCTAGTATTTTTATTATACCAGAACTATTAGAGCAGATTATATATTTCCTAGCAGTAGATAAGACATTGTATCCCGCCCTATTTGTTTGCCAGCTTTGGTACAGATGCGGTGCCCCTATTATATGNAGACGCATAGAGCTAAAGGGGAATGACCTGAAATATGGCCATTATTTTCCAGACGATTATACCTATCGAGAGAGAGACCGTACTAGATGTAAAAGATTTATAAAATTAATGAATGGAAAGCATAAGCCAGCTTATGTATCGAATCTAAATCATCTAGAAATTACTTATTACCATTCACTTTCGGATAAAAAAATAAAAACTATTGTGGATACATTTCCGAATATAATTCATTTAGATTTCAAAAATAGTATAGGTTTTGGTGATAGATCACTATTTATAATAGCNGAATCATATNCTAATTTAAGATATCTCAATTTGTGGGATGCTGAAGCAATAACCGATAAAGGCTTATGTGCAATCATAGGATCATGCCGTAAATTAGAACATCTAAATATTTCTTACTGCGGAAATATTAGCGATAAATCTTTGTTTGAGATCGCAGAAAATTGCCATAATTTGCAAGAGTTCCATTTTGCCGAAACACGTCGGATCACAGATAAATCTATATGTTGCATCTTAAACTCATGCCCAAATTTACGTAAATTTGATATTGCATATAGCAAGGGGGAAATCAAAGATGCTAGTACTTTAATGCAGAGATGTCTCAATATAGAGTATCTTGACTTTGCTGGTGTTATGGCTTTGCAGAATGATGCATTGATTATAGCCATTATCAAAGGATCTCCAAATTTAAGACATATAGAGATCAGTGGTAATGATATTGGTGATGAGGTTACTGAAGCACTGGCCCATTCTTGTCATAAATTAGAATATCTCGATCTAAGTNGTTGTACATTTATTAGTGAATTATCAATCTGCAATGTTATTCGCTCCTGCCCAAAGATTCAGCATCTCAGCCTTGGAAATTGCAATATTACAAGTAAGACTATCAAAGAAATTGCTCGTTCATGTCTTAGTNTAAAATCTCTAGATTTAGAAGGATGTGAAAATATTAACAAAAAAGCCATGGACTAGCTAAATCCAAATATTCATATCAAAAATTTTGATAAAGATTACTGTTCCGATTCAGAATCTTCTAGCACTGAGTCTGAATAATCTAGCTAGTATGGAGTGGGCTGGGTTCCGCATTTGATCCGATCTGAAGTGATCTGAACATCGTGAACGAGCAGGGGAACCCTAGTCTGGGGTCTGTGATCGCCAGTTCAGAATAGATTTGCTGAACCACAGATTGTGTGACAGAAAAATAGTGGATCATCAGTCAGGTCTTGTACGACATATTAATTTTCGCATTTATATATCGAAAAAACATATTAACCTTTATTCTTTATTTTTTCCCGAACAATTATGAGAAAAATGTGAAAGGTGGTCTACATGCAAGACAGGACCTACCGTAAAAGTAGATATTAACGGCAAAAGCATATGTTATGAAGGGCTGAGGGACTCACAATTTTGAGATCGTTAGGCGTAAGACCAACTATGTCTTTCCGGTAAATCTCCATGTGAAAAAGTACGAAGATTCCGTTTACATGTGCTTTCATAGAGCTCTTGACATCATACGACAATGCTAATTACTATTCTTGTCTGCTTATTTTTTTTTTCAGCAAGATATAAAGCATGTAGGNGTATGTGGAAGTTCAGCCAACTTTCCGCAAAAACATTCCCAGAGAAAATAACGTAAAATAAGGTATGTATATGCCAGAAGTTATGTGTATGAGAGGGTCCCTTTGGGACTGAGCGAGTTTTTTCTCACTATGAGCCTTGTATTTAGGAAACAATCGAAAAATGGCCAATTTAATTGACTTCAGGTTTAAAGTCAAAAATGAAAAGGATGATAAAATCTTCAAAATCAAAATANCCTGGCAAACATTGGTCAAAGATNCCATACCCACTATTAAAGAAAAAATGGCAACAAAATATGAGCAGGTTCCTGATGTCATTAAGCTTTACGTGGATGATCCAAGAGGGCTGGTAAAAGCATTGGAANAAGATGATATGATTTCTAAGNATTTTAATATCGATCACATTGAAGAGGGTCTCATCCTCATATATCCCCAGTAGTTAGATTTTTTTATCTATATTTTATTATCATGTAGCGATATAGTCATGCAAAGCGCCTTAACGGCCAATTTTTATGTATTGTAGGTCATCTTGGTCCCTTTGGGACCCTTCCGGCAACATTTTATATTTCATAAATAAAGTATTATTATTGTACTGTACATGAGAAATAGGTCACGTGCGATGATACAGTGCCTGTGCAACATAAAAACCTATATTAACGCTTGTTTTTCCCATCCCAGAAATATATTTTTTCTCACTCCGAAAAGTAACACTATTTTTATCCGAACCTATTTTCACTATAAAACCTAACACTATGTCTGAAATAGTAGATACACCCACTTCCACCTCTACTACTGTTGCTGGAAATGAGATGGTCTTGTTGGCGGACGAAATTAAAAAATATGATACGGCCAAACTTATAGAATATTTGCAGGGACAGGAGAACTTAGGTCTTGACGATGATGACTTGGAGATTATTTGTAAGGAAAAGGCTGGTGGCCGTATCTTTTTCAAGATAACCAAAGAAGAGCTTGAGCGTCATGGAATAAAATTAGGATCTGCAACAGCTTTCGTGGACTTTGCCAAGGAATGTAAGGAGAAAAGGTTGAGGTCGTTCTCCTCATATAAGACCAAGAAAGACTTGAAAGAGGTGTTAGCAAAGCATGGGGTTGAGGATGGTCGAATAACCGACATACCGCAATTTACGCCAAGTAAGTTTTTTTTCACTTTTTTGTTAACCCGCTTCCACATATAACTAACATATATTATTATTGCTTTTGTGAAAAGAACCTCACAACATCGATGATAAGAACGAAGCTTTGGTACACTGTCTAAAGGATATATGACTCAGGCTACGCAATATGGGACCCGTCGTTGAAAGTAACGAAGCAATTCGTTGTGAATATATTTCAGTAATCCTTCATGCATGTATTAATATAGTCAGAGAACTTACTAGAAAAAAAATATCACTAAACCCTCAGTTCGAAGTTGTTGGTGAGGAGAATACGGGTCGTGTGGATTACGCAATCAAAGTACTTGAGGAATTAATTTGCATTACGGAGGGTAAACAATATCAAATTGCTATTGGGTTCGCTCACTTATTTATTCCAGAGTTTCTTAGGACCTGTTCCATTAACTGATTTGATACCTCTGGTCGCCTACAGAATGTTATACAATGCGAAAGTGCTTTCCAAACTAACAAGAGAAAACGAAAGGCGGATGATGCTTTCAGTGATGAATATGACTATCTTTTCAGGATCGTGACTACAGCTACGGAATGGCATTTTATACCCCAGACGGGATTTCTTGCACGAGTAGAAATCCACTCAATATACGTTTTGTCGAGACTGCTTTGGAAGAAGGTTCGGAAGATGAAAAGGAGTTGTGTAAAAATGTGAAGCGGGTGATGGAGGTTATTGTTGGGTTATTGAGGGAAAGGGTGGATGTCGAGAAAGAACTTAAGAATAAAAAGGCTAGGATCCAAGAATACCTTAAAAAAGAATAATTATAGCGTTACTCTGTAACTGTATTTTAGCATAGATGACATGTATCACAGGCTACGTCCCGAACTTTATATTTATTTTTCGCATGCATTAATAAAATATTTTTTTCTTGACATTTTTCCGAGACCGCGCGGTCCCAGAAATCCGGTGACTTTATAACCTATTTCTCTTGGTAAAATGACAGTCTCTATGTATATATGTACTAACTAACTTTTGAATATTTTACTTCTTATATAAAATTTATCAATCATGATATCCGAGCTTGAAGTATTGAAATAGCGTATCGTTGAACTTGAGGCTAAGAATGCCGAGCTTGAAGCATTAAGACAGTGTGTCACAGAACTTGAGGCAGATTGCTGAGCTTAAGGCTAAGAAAGCTGAGTTTGAAGCTGAAAAAGTTGAATTTCTAAAATCTACCAAAAAATATTACACAGAATTTGAGGGCTATATTGTAAAATTAAAACATCTTAGTTCGCAAAACCCAGACCATCTTGAGAGTATTGAGGCTTTAATTCTTGATATAAAGGCTCAGAATGTAAAGAATAAATCAATTATAGAAAAATATGAAAAGGAATTGGAATCCAAGAAAAATCGCAAATTCCAGACCAAGTGCATCCAGATAGCTAAGGAAATTTTTAATGAGGAACCTATGATCGAATATCACCCTCCTTTCTTGAACGGATTAGAGCTTGATGCCTTCTTCCAAAAATATTGAATTGCATTGGAGGTGCAAGGGGCTCAGCATCGGCTTCATAATACTAGTTGGTATAAAGATATCAAAAAAACTCGAGGATATTGTTGATCGTGACCGGAAAAAAAGAACCCTATGTCAGCTTAATGGAATTTATCTTCTTGAAGTATGGTATGATGAGAATCTGGAAATCAGAAGATATATAAATTTAAAGAGTATATTGATCGAAAACCCTTTAATCTTAATTAATCTTTACATGGCTTATGTAACGACTTAACATCATGTGGATCAGTGGATGGTCTATATGATAAAATTATGTTTTCAAAAAAGATGGTGAGCAGGGGAAGTATTTGCTAAATCGATCACCTGAAATTTCAAAATAGTTTTAGGGGAATTGATAATTATAATTTTGCATTTGCTATTATATGGTGAATGGTATAAAAATGGAATCGGAATATTGTCTTACCTAATTCAAATTCGCAATTGTGGCATGAAACGAGACGAAAACTTCGTCATGTGAGAGGGCAGATCGATCACCCGGCGCAGTATTCGGAAAAATTCTTGCCGAAATAAGCGTGTAACGTATGCTTCACGTCTATATTTTATATCATGTGATCGTGTTGTGTGTAACCAAATAGATCATAAAACGCGCGTCGTCACGTCGTTGCATTTAACTAAATTAAATCGTCTTAGCCATCCATTCGATTTAGTTAGGCTCGATGGACTACTTTAAACAAACCTCGCCGAACAAATATCGATTCTTAGACTTTTATAGACACCGTCAGAAAGATAATGATTTTACGCGTTCATTCCGGCGAGAGGCCGATGAGCTTCTACGTTGTCTAACTTCACTTAAAGATAGTAATTCAAAAGAGACCAGAGATGGCGCTGTACGATTGTTGTCTAACTTTGAGGTATTTTTTCTTATTAGCTATTGTAGCCATAGTTAACAAGCGGATGTGGAGGCTCTGTTGAAGTCCTGAGGAGGGGAACATACTTCCATGACTACGGCAGGGGGATCAACCTGCTTTACGGCGAACCCGTCATGCACTGCAAAATTGGTTTTAATAGCCTCTTTTGTGGAGGCTGAGCCTTTCACTTGAGTCCTGAGGAGGGGTACATACTCACACAACTACGGCAGGGGGATCAACCTGCTTTACGGTGAACCCGTTGTGATTCGCCTTTTCCCTGCCTAGTTTGTGTTCACAACCGTTAACAGGACATTCACTAAATATTTATTTCTTATATTTCTTATTAAGGGACATCGAACAAAATATGAGGACGTTGACATATTTTGGAAACAGATTGAGAATGAAGTATCAATGGATTCTGCTGAGGTTTGTTGCTTATTAAATATTACATTAATAACTATCCTATACTGAAATCGTTTTTAATCATAGACGGAAGTAGCTTGCAAGATCATCTATAGATCTGCAGGTGTTGTTGAAACAGCAATCACAAACGTAGAGGAAAAGATGGTATGGATTGTTTTGATCTAATATGTTAGAGAAACTGATTGACTTAGTTTATAATGTCTCTTTTAGAAGCAGAATCGAAAATGTACAAGTGTGCATGAAAAGCAATCCCTAGTAGTCAACGAATTTTTGACGCCTACAAAAGAGGTGAGTTCAACTCTGACGGTTTAAGATCACAGATAATACATTAATTATGTCTGATATTCAACGATATCTAATGACCAACCTATAATTTAGTACAGAGATTTGATACCTACATTGCCAAATCGCAAACGGAGGCGTGGAGATTTTCAATCAAAGCTGATAGAAAGTGATGATGAAGACGAGGAAGAGAAAGAATCATCCGACAGCGATGAATCTTCGGATGAAGAAGGACTTGAAATGAGCGAAGATATCCTCGAAACTTTTGACAAGGCGATCAGAGCTACTGAATCAAAATGGAAGTTATCAAATGGGGAACTTGTTAAAAATGTCCTTTCCGAAAAAACATCAAATGTTTTGGAGAGCGCTAAAAATGCGAAAAAAATGGATGCTTACACAGCTAGCGTTATTAGGTATTGACATGTTTCGATTATTATACTCCTAATAAAAGCAGAATACTGACTTATGTCTTAAAATATATAGGCTTGGTTTGTCCTCTATTGTAGACTTGTCTTCTGAATTTAAGGACGGCATGATGACCTGGTTCGGAGATGAGTGGGTTAACTTGAAACAGAAAGTACAAAATAAGATAAAGATGGTACCGATGAAATTTGAAGGAAATGTCCTCAACAGCATTATGATAGTTGAGAATGTATGTAAAACAACTTGTTGATTGATAATTTTAATTTTTTATATTAACATTTCTTCTACAGCTATGCTTAAATTATCAATATTTGGAAGCGCGAGAGTACTTGCTAGACCAAATGAAAGATCGTTCTGTCACGAAAATGCATCTCCAAGTCATGAAGATATACTTCACAATGTGCGTGAATGACTTTTCATTTGTGGTTCAGTAATTGCGCTGTAAGTACTAAA
The DNA here is from genome assembly GCA_003550305.1 of Glomus cerebriforme. Taxonomy (NCBI): domain Eukaryota; kingdom Fungi; phylum Glomeromycota; class Glomeromycetes; order Glomerales; family Glomeraceae; genus Glomus; species Glomus cerebriforme. Next base: position 24,249 of record QKYT01000118.1, on the reverse strand, counting down.
ACTAATTATTGTATATCTTCTATTAATAGTCTGGATATGCTACTTAACGATCCGTATGTTTTTGTGGATGAGGACGGAAAGGAATGCAAATTAACGGAAATGGATTTTGTTCTCTGCGATGGAAATTATGTTCTCTGACGTTAACCGTATTGTCAAACTTCGATGGTAAATGTCTACATTTTATAAAACATGCCTTGTTGATAATTTTATTATTAATTTGTTCTTATAATGTTATAATACCAATGCAACTGTAGGGGGAAACTTTTTCAAAGACATCTACTGCGCGCAGAAGGATTGATTTGAGGATCGAAACCCGAAATCGACACATAGAACTTTGCCATATTGAATGTGCCCGGGCACCAACACCCGCCAAAACTGTTCGGGATCGTAGTAAAACTTTACGTACCAACAAATCTATTCTTGACAATTATTTGAGATTTGATATATCGGATGAAGTTGCTGAAAATTCAGCAATATATGCATTCCAATTTTCCGGTAATACATACTTATACTGTTATGTAATACTGAATATTGTACTAGTATTTATTGGTGCCTAACATTTACTATACATTAGGTTTACATGGTCAGCTTATTGCTATTGATTTGTTGGACGATGGTCTGTATTTTGGCTTGGAGGGACCTGTATTTAAGTTTCCTTCTCAGCTATCAAATATAAAAACTATGCGCCAAACATTGGAAACATTATACTTCTTTAAGGTTCGAAACAAATATCTTTTATAATTCTTTTGACAGATGAAGTCTCTTATCTTGCTTTTGTCAATTATAGAAAAATGTTATGCAAAGGGCTTCTGCGATATCACAATATGACGTAGAGACAAATCCGTATCAGAAGGTTTTCCATAATGCTGAAGAGAAGAAATCGGAACCAAAACATAAAAAGGCCAAATTTATTAGGTCAACATATTTTACAGAACGAAGATGCAATAAAAAATGAGTTTTATATACTGTACAGGAATAAAATGTAAAAGTATACTATATTAATAGGTTTATTGCACATGAATTTTATATAGTCAATAGCATAATTTGGGCATAATAATATACTAGCATGTAGTTTTTTATTTTTTTTTTTCCATACGCATTTTAATCCTATATAGACAACCTTACAGAGCTACCATTTTTTGTAGGCTAGGTGTGTAAGTTATGTGATGAATAAGATTGACCACGTTGACCCCAGAAAAAAGAAATGGAATATTTTTTGCTCCAACTTTGAATGTGTGTGAGAAGGTGGGAGGAAATTCCCGAGACCAAATGTTCCAATGATGGTTTGCAAAAAAAGAATGGAGAGATGCACAGATTTTTTAATTATAAAAAATAAAATCTATCTTGGCACGTAATACTGCGCCCTGGTGACATGGTGTCCCGCCTCGGCAACTAGAAAAATAGTGTTTTTTTACATGTGATTTAATAAGCCAATCAAATTAATAAAGTTTTGCCCAATAGGGCTTGCATTTTTTAACTCATGCTGTGTGATCTGCTCATCGAATAAAATAAAATCGTATTGTAACACAATCCCTGAGACTATTTCTGGGATTATCCCACGTACCATCCCCAGACACGGTGTCCAGACTCTACCATCAGAAAAAATAGTTGTAATGATTTTCCCGAATCAAGGCTATCCGGCTAAAGAAAAAATCCGAAATCTGATTGGCCGATCATCTCGTGATTTATNGAAACTCNCCAGCTCCTGGAACTCTCCTAGAACTATCGAGGAACTGGGCCGTAGGCGCTTCGCACAGGGATCTAGGGTGATACATGTGATATACGTCAGATGCCACAAGCTGATTCGAATAAAAATGAATCTGATATTTATTATAATATACTTGCTATAAATTGCTATAAGTCTTTAAAATCACTAAAAAATGCTATAAATCGCTAAAACAGCTATAAAGTCCCTTACAGTCGTAAAATGGTTAAAACTAACTATTCCGGTTTAAATCCTGTAGTAGTGCAGGCGTTGACCAATCTGCAATATAGATATAGTGGTGAAATACCAGAAATATGGTGTTCTCGTATTCATTATTCATTTAAGAAACTTCTTGAATATAACNCAAAATACTTCTCCAAGAATGGATTTATTCAAATGATTGAAAGANAATATATAGATGGGGAATTTAAAGCTGGGAGACGCTCATTTAATATTTATTACACTGTATGTGACTCCTTGGTGTTTATCCATGAAAATACCATCGAATGTGCAAATATTCACCTAAATAAATGTATTGCTGAAAGGCGCAGTAAATCTATANAAAAGAATANGAAAAAAGNAGNAGCGCTAGTCCGAAAGAGTGTATCATCACTCAGTTCTGTTAAAGTTGATGAGATTTATCTAGCATATTGTTTTATATTCAAAAAAGGCTTGAATAATTATACTTATGAACATTCAAAT
>QKYT01001177.1:0-14685 GCA_003550305.1 Glomus cerebriforme | reverse complement strand
ATTTTCTATTGTTTACACAATTCTAAAGGCTAATTGCAATTATGATTTCTATGCTATGGAGTCCAATATTATCTTCAATTATTCTTATTTTCTTAAGATATGTTCCTGAATTTTTGATTAAACTCGCTAAACTATGCTTGGAACTTTTCTAGTTACAAAGTACTGTACACTAAATCTTGATTATAAAAGTTTAATATAACTAATATTCATACTGATCATATGATAATGTGAAAATATATGTAATATATTAATATATTGCAGCATGGAGTATATAATTTTGATCACGTAATACAAAAAATATATTAATAATTTATAAATGAAGGTAAGGTTTTGACCATCAAATATTTAATTTTAGCTTGTTTTTAATATTTTTCTTTCAGCAATTAACACCAATATTTTTGTCATAAATTGTTAGGATTTTTAATTAGTAAATCTGGTAAATTGACAGCCAAGCTCTATTTACTGTATCTTAATTATNGTAATTATTTAAATTTTTTTATTGGGTTTCTATGCTCTATTATTATTTTACTATTAAACTAAGANAAGTATATGTGTTTGATNCTTTAGNCTTTCTTTGCTACTTTGTTCTAAGTCTGATATCAATATAAAGAATGAAATTTATAGTGAATAGAAAAAATNAAAAATGTGAAAAAGGTAAAATTGTATTTTTAAATAGATTTAAGTTAATAAAACAGATATTTTGCAATTTTATTGCAAATATTATACTGAAAAAAAGATTGTTTTGCTAATACAAATACAGCATATTATTATATTTATGAGACTTAAGAAAAGATTTTGAGGCCTGTGTTAAATAATAATTGTCTAAATAAAATATGCTTTTTCATATGTTTTTTGTTATATATACTGAAATTTGTGTATTCACATTTGAATGATTTTTTTAAAAAAAAAATTTCAATTATTATTAAAGGAGGAAATTATTTGAGCATTGTTTATTTTTAATAAATTTGTTAAAAATATTATCAAACATTCAAACCAAAGAATTACATAGCAGAATTTATGATTAAAAAATGTCACATTCTAAAAAGCCTATTTGAGGTTGTAATTACTTCAATTTCTCGGATCAGTCTTTCATAAGAAATTTTTTTTTTTTGATTATTTAACATAACAAACAATTATATTGTAGAGTCAGAGATTTATCACTATTACTATTATCATAGAGTTATACAAGATTTTGATTGATTATAAGAATTCAAACATATTGTATTCTTTTAATAAAATGATTCTATAAGATAATATTATGTCTGAAAATTCTTTTGAACTGTAGAATCTAAAATATTGTTTTAATCTTCTTTTAAAAATTTTTAGGATTAAAAGGAAAGTCCTGATTATTTAGAAAGTTCAGTAAAATATTTGATAATTTAATATTTATCAAATTTGCATTTTATTTGTTGACAAAATTTTTTGCCATAAGGAGAATTAATATAGTATTTTATATACCAAATTCAATGGTAATATTGTAAATTTTTTAAAAATCAAGTAGAGGATATAGTTGGAAAATTTACCTATCAACTTAGGGGTGCAAACTTTACTGTATTAACAAACTAATCTATAATGAGTTAATATAAAACAACTTTCTGTATTCTTAATCAATTACATTATATTCTTCTTTTGTTTTATGAGTATTCTAAAAAAAATATAGTTCAAATTCTTAAATTTAATCAGGGCTGGTATCAAAATTTCATCAGATTATTATCCTGATATCCTCGTAGTAATAAATGATAATGAGTTTCATTAAATATTTGGAATATATACATGTAATGTCAAAAAATCTGTTTGAAAATTTTGATGAATTAGAAATAAATATATCTAAATATATATAAAAAAATTATTTAAATTAATTAATAACCAAATGGATTATGTTAAAAAGAAAGAAAAGATGAATTTAAAGATTCTGATTGTTATTTAAATCAGCGGAAAAAAATTTTAATACACAAAATATTTATCAATATGGGAATTGTAGTGAAAAAAAATAAAGAAAATGCATTTGAATGGTTATTAAGGAAATGATTTGTCAAGGAAGCCGAAGAATTTTATGAAATATTTGAAGAAAAAGAAATGAATTTTAAATAAGGAAATAGATATTGCTAATATAAATATATTATTATATTTGTAAATTAGACTTAATAAAAAAAGCTTTTTGTTTAGTTACATATAAACTTTATTTTTAATTATTTTTAAAAAGGAACTTGAACATTGTTTCATTTTTAATAAAATTTACTTGATTTTATTAAAAATAATTATTCATCCAAAGAATTACATAAAACATATAACAGAATTTGTAATTAAAAATTTGTCCCATTCTAAAAAGTCTATTTGGGTTATAATTGAAATATTTCTTTAATTTCTCTGATTGGTATTTCATAAGAATTTTTTTTCGATTATATATAATCCAAATATTAAATTATTTAAAAAAAGTTTATTTTTTTTTTGTTTTGCTTTTCTTATGTGAGCCAAAATTATAAATAAAGTTATTCTTTGCTAGTCATTAAAAATAAACTTTCTAATATATCAGTCCCAGCCCATGAAAATGAAAATGATATTGAAATGGAAATGTTGTAGCCCAAACATGATTTTGTTCCGAACATGATTTGGGATATTCCCAAATCGAAATTTTGATTTCGTACTTCCCAAATTGGAATTATCGATTTGGGATACCTCATGTCCGAAATTGAAATCACGTCCCAAGTCCAACTTGGGATATTCCAAATTAGATTTGGGATATGTCCAAGTTTGGTACACCTGATACTCTAAACTCAACCATGTTTCAAATTAACATAGGCAGGTTTGAATCATGGTCAGGTTCTGGACATAATACCCCAAACCTGACCATATTCCAAATATTTATATGTTAGTTTGGGACATAGTATCATGTATCCCAAACCTGACCATATGCCAGAAATTAAAAACATGGTCATATTTGGAGCATGTCTAGTATGTTAATTTGAAGATTTGAAATACTTAATATTCATAATCAAGTTTGGGGTATAGGATACTCAAACTTGACTATATTCCAGATCAGATTTGGAATATCCCAAATCCATCTAGGTAAATTTGGATCATGGTCAGGTTTAGGACATATGATACCCAAATCTAATCATATCCCAAATCCATCTAGATTATAGTCAGGTTTGGCATTACATGTTNCAAACCTGAACTTNTCCCAAATTTACTCAGANGGATTTGGAATATGGTTGAATTTAGGACATTGGGTATACCAAACCTGTCCGTGCTCCAGATCTGATTTGGGATATCCCAAGTTGGGTATGGGATACAATTTCATTTCGGACATGGATATTCCAAATCGATAATTCCGATTTGGGAAGTTCAAAATCAAAATTTCGATTTGGGAATATCCCAAATCATGTTCAGAACAAAATCACATTTGGGCTACAACAGAAACATATAAAGGTGAATAATATGGTGATATTGGTGATATTGAGGTAGGTAGAATTAGAACATTAGAACAAGACAATATCAAACAAAATTTTGATAATGAGTAAGAAGAAAGAGACAAAATAATACCAAATGATGAAAATGAAGCAAAAAATACAACGTACTTTAGCTTGAAATTAATAGCGGAGAAAGAAGTATAGCAATTTGAAATTAACCTTTNTAACTTTAAATCTTTAATATTAATAATAATTTTGAATTGGTTTATAACATAAAGTTGTCAATATAATCCTCTTAGATGGTAGTTTGAGACGTTAAACATTTAGTTTGGTTCATAGGATTGTCCTACGTTTGATTTGAGATATTCCAAGTCAGATTTGGTACAACAAATATATTTTTTTTTGTAATATGCAATCAAAATGAAGTCATGTTTCTAATATATTAAATTCCATATTTGGTTAATAGATTTCTCAATTAGGCTTTTTGATCGTGCATAATTTATCAAATTAGTTACGAATTTTGAATATTAGGTAGAAATCATGAGTCATTAACAAAAATAGAAATTTTTCATGCAATGATCGGAATTTTGCGCAATGTAATTTATTTATTATAATTTTGACTTATTTTTATATTCTTAATATTTTTAATATATAAATACCATCAAAATTCCCATATTACTTTTTTTTTAATTATCATATTGATATACTTAGAGCTCATTCACCTTGTTTAAAAATACTTTATCAGCAAAATGGATTACTACCTAATTATTATTCAAAATTTATTTTTTCTTTATCCTTTTTAACAACTACCTTTTAACAACTATCTGCTTTTATATTCCCTTTTATCTTCCTTATACTGTATATGGGGTCTTCCTCTATCAGGCAAGGAAACCAGTAATACCAGTCAGTTAGTTGAGTATTTTCTATCTGGCGGGTTTGGTATTTTTTTTNAANTNCNTTAAACTTCCTCTTCTCTTCCTTATACTGTATATAGAGGTCTTCTTCGTATCAGGCAAGGAAAGACCGGTCAGTTCTGGCTGGTTTGGTTTAGACTAGAATTTCCTTTCCATTTCTTATTTCTACTTATTGTCTACTTTATTTATGAGCTCATGTAATACAAATACCATTCGGATTTGGAGAAAATAAAGATGTAATGCATGATTTTAAAGGATTCATTTTATGGACATAAATAAAGCTTTATAACTCAGGCAAAAACAGATGATATTTTATTATTTCCACGAAGAAAATTAAGTCAGGAGAATAGAATGTATAAAGATGGTATAATAGGGTGAATATAAGACGGATTTTTTTATCATCAACAAAATTAACTGGTAGTGGTGGTGCTCTCTTTTATTTGTGGTCTTTCTTACATAGAGAGAAAGAGAGTATGGAAAAGACACAAGAAGAAAGAATGTAAACAATGATGAACATTTTTATTAACAAAACAAATAACATAATGGTGAATGACAAAATTACTGAAGAATTTACTGCAGAGAAGGTGGATTGGACGAAGTCTATTTTACCATTCCTTTACAACCAATACTGTAGAAATTTAAATGGAATTCTATGTGAATTGAAAGAAGAGGGAAATCAAAGTTTTTGGGTTCCAGGGGGGAGTATGGAATTGATGGAAGGCACCACCATATGGAAAGGCACAGCAAAAAGAATGAGCCAACATACAATAAATTGATGAAACAAAACATAAAAAGGAGATTCAGAATGGGAAATTTTACAACTTTTAAGAGTTTATATCAAAGTCTAAAGTGAATCCAGGAAAATTTGAATTATGAGCAAAGGGAGAAATAATTATAAATCAAAGTAAACAAATATAGGAGTAAAAAAAATTGATCAATTAGAAATAGATATATGATAATTAAATACAAATAGTAAAAGACATACAGAATAGTTATAATATTAATTTTTAGTTTATTATTTAATAGGATATATAATTTCACCAATATTTATAATTTACGTATTTCTAAATTATTATATTTACCAAAATGATTAATCAATAAATAAAAACCAATATTAGAATAATATATCAAATGTAAGTTATATATTATATGTTGTGTTCGCAAATAAATTATTTTGACCATAAATCGAATTGAAAAAAAAAATAATTGGCAATATGGTCAAATTAATATTTACAGTATTTGAATTTTTTAAAGAAATTCATCAGTTACTAATACATTATCATTTATTCTAGCATTACAAATTCTCTAGTTATTACTTAATAATAACTCCAAAAACTTGAGGAGTAATATTTGCCATCTTCAATAGTACATATTTTCTTCCTTTGTAGAAATAAAAAATAGGTTCTAGTAAGACTATTTATATTATGAATTTAACAAATCTTAATCTAAATGTTGTATCGGTTTAAAAATTATTTAGTTACTGTCCAATATAATTAGAGGGATTTCACAAGAATTTTAAAATTAATTTAATTGACATTTAATTTTTTTATTACAAAAAAGTATTTTCCATGTAATGTTTTTTTAGAGGCTTCAAAAATTTATAATTTAAAACAGTATTTGCTATTTTAAAACTCTAAAAGTAAATTTATTTATATTGTAGTTACTGTAAATATATTAATGTACAGTTCTACAAATATTGTCATAAAAATTGTAGAATAACTTCTTAAACTGTTAAAGAATTTAATAAAAGATTCAACATAATCAAAATTTCTTATTAAAATTATCTCTGTTATCTTTATTATTTTATGATATTAGCTTAGTGATTGTGCAAAGTTTCTTCTAATTTACGATCTTTCACACGACCAAAAATTTAAAATTATTTTATTCATTAAGTTTATTATAGGGAATCTATACACAATAATTTTTTACCAACTCAAATGAAAAAAGTTAAATAGAAAAAAACTATTAAGTCTAAGCCTAATATGACCATTTTTTTTATAGATCTTAATATTGAAGACTTTTACTGTACAAAATGTAATAAGCCAATTTTTAGAACTTGGTTCAATGCGACATGCACCAACAGTTTAAATATAATTTTTCATAATCGATCTCAATTTTTAATAATTTAAACTAAAATGCAAGATATTTGTAAAAGTTCTATTAATTTATATTGTATCTTCGTTCAACTGATATTTTATACTAATAAATCACTTAATATATTCTTTGCTCCATATATCCTTCAAGATAATATTGAGCTTATTTGATTTATTTGGTTATAGAAAATAATGAGTAATTTTATGGATGTTTATCATCAACTTATCTATCCATCATTTCCAGAGTTATTAAGCATAAAAAATTCCTGTTCTAGCTTTTCTATTATGCTTGTATTATCCATTAAAGCATGATTTATTGATATTTTCATCCCATTTTACTAATTGATTTTTTTATTCTTTACATAATATTATTTAATTTTCAATTAGATGGTTTTAGGTTAGATGTCATAAGGAGCACAAGAAACATAGTAGAAACATAAGGTAAATTCCTTGTATAGATTTTAGAAAAAAAAATTAATATATAGATACAGTATATACTGTATGTATCATGGACAAATTACACACCATGTAATTATCTTTTAATGTATTACCAATAAAAAATGCATTTGCCTATTGCAATCATTTGTTTATTTTTTGATATAAAATTTGTTCTAAACACATCATTTGAGATTTATCAATATTATTATTAATACATACTGTATAAGATATCTTTTTTGCTATTTTTCCATCATATTTAAAATCAGAATCAACTAATTGTTTAAGCAATAAGTGTTAAATTAATCTCATATCTCTTTCAGACATCATTTAATATCAAATGTATAGGAACAATAAAATGGTATGGATGTTCAAATCCATAATATATTTCTCACAACTGTCCATCATCATCAAACACAGCTGAACCCAAATCACCAAATTCACCTACATAAATAAATTTTCTTTAGAATAGGAAATGTTTTACTTTTAATACATATACAAACTTACCAAATGGTTGATCAACACTATAAACAAGTAAAACAGGTACTTGTCCTAAGTCCTTGATGCAAAAGGTTATTAATCAAAAATCTGGTCTTTGATACATATACAAAAGTTGTTCTTTTATATTAGCTATTGGATAAATCAATAATGGTTTATTGCTAATTTTTCCATTATCTAGTTCTTTTTGTTCTAATAACAATTACGAATAATGGTTTCAGAACCCAATGGTTTGTTTGGATCATCTACTGGTACCCTATCACATTCATCAACTTTACAAAAAGTGTAATCAAGAAGATTACCATCCCTGTTAATGCAGTTAATTTTGTATGTATTGAGATCCTACTCAAAAAAAATGAGTTCCAGCAAATTTCAGTAAAAATAAAAATCCATATATCTACCAGTTAAAAGGTTTATTGCACACCTCTTCAACTGCATGTTCCGCAGTAAGTATAAATTTCTTTGTGTCCAGTTTTTGAGAAAAAACTCCTAATGTGCATGCATTTTTAGATCCTTCTGAATGACCAGGCTTAAGTATTTTATGGTAAGCTTGAGGATCAGAAGCTGGTTTAACAATTCCATATTTAATCAGTACTGGATACCTCTCAAATGTGGCCAGTAAACAGACTTGTGTTTCATTAGGAATTATAACAATAATTACGAGTTTATTATCAACCATTTCTGGACCTACAAAAGTTAACAGAATTTTTCCTTCTTCAAGTTTTTTCAAAAGGCTTTGTAAAGTATTAAGCTTTGCAAATAGTTTAAAGTCTAGCACTATTTGAATTTCATGGTTACCAAGTAGTTCTGCATATTTTCCTTTATTTATAATAATGATTAATGAGTTAGCTATTTCACAAATTAACATTAAAAATACCAGAAATTCAGATGTAAACCTGTTGTACTAGAAGTTGTATTAGAAGTTCACAAGTAAGTCAATCCACATATGTTGCACACATAACCTAAATTTATTTACAAACATTTTAGATATACTATGAACTTTTAGAATTCCATAATAGGTAAACAATATACTATAATTTTTTTTCCTACCTTGAACTAGAATATTAGTACTGTTTTCAGCAGGGTTATTAAAAATATCTCCAATCTTTTATTTCCATTCTCTCAATGTTTTTAGGTCGCTCAAACTTTTCTTTTTCATTAAAAGAAATTTGCACTTTTTATCATCATTCTCCATAATTAATTTTTTTAAATCATAACATTTTTATTCATATCGATAGTAATCTTGAAATAGCTATCAAGAACTAGCTATTCAACAAGACAGTTGAGTGTAATAAGTGTAATAGTAGACATTATTTCATGTGAATTATAATATGATATGATTTTTTTCAGAGTATTTATTAAGAGTCTATCGAGAGTATAATTTACTATTAGTCATCCCTATGAAAAAAGATCATCCAATATTTGTACAATATTTGTTCAAGTCCGTGTGGAAATCATACAATTTTTGCAGTTTTTTGGATAAAAATGGCCATGCAGATTTTTGTTGTNTATTAAAAGTGTGCGATTTTTGTACAATTGAAAATAAAGTTAAATTTAGGATACAGAAATCGTTCAATTTTTGTACAATAAAATTTTAGGATATAAAAATTGTGTGATTATTGTACAATATTTTAGGATACAGAAAGCGTTCAATTTTAGTACAATTCTAAATTTAGGATACAATTGTACAGTACAATGGTGATCGACTGATCGGTTTATGCATCTTTTTAGATGGCATTATACTTTAATTGTGAGTTGTGAATGTATTTATTCCTAAAAAATAAATTTATATGTGCTGTTTATCCATTTATTATTCGTGACCAAAAACTATTTGAATTTCTATTGGGTAAATTTGTAAAGGAAATCATAAATTGCTTGCGCCAAAATTTTTTAAGCATTTTTTTTTTTTTTTTTCACAACCACAAACATAAAATTTTTTTACATTTTCTCACCCATATTCAAGGACACCATCCAACTACTATAATATTCCTGTAATATTTTAGGTCGAGGTTTAAGGAATTGTTATTTAAAAGAAATTAATTTCTGACTGAAATGTGAATAAATTTAAGAGATATAAGAATTGGCATACTTCAACTTCACTAACCTTTCTCTGGCTGTATGCAGTTTTTGTAGGTATGAAGCTCCTAATAATACATTCTTTCCACTTGAAAAATTAAGGTGAGTTGCGCTTAAATCTTTAGAATAGTTTTAATGATACAACTCACAGTCAATATTCGTATCGAGTTGTTGGTCATAGGTGGTATATTGCCCTATTAAGGGTTAAGGACGTAAAATTTAGATACCAATTTATTTATGTACCTTGAGTACATCATGCTCATACTATGACTAACACTTGCTAACCACTTTAATCACTACCACAGGTTATTACTTATTACCACTATTAAAAGAATCTCTGGTTATAAGATGTTGATTTTAGGTTGTAAGTATTTTTTTTAAGATAATTTTAGAATAGATATTAGTANTCTGATGATGTCTAACAGGTGGCGAATAGCATAATTGCCTCCTATTAGGGACGCTATGGAGGTGTTAATTTTTTACCTATAATAGATTATTTCTGTTCCAAGCTAAAAGCTTAGGATTTCCTTAGACTTCATGGTTATTCCTCTCACTTCAAGGCCATACATTATGCTAATAGAGTTNAACTCGGGCTTATGCCTTTGCCTATGTTATCTCCTTTTTGAAGAATAGCCGTGATTTCTATCCCATTTATGTTTTCAATAATTTAAAAACATTTTGTGGTCTTTCTATACGACAAATTTTAGCGCTTAAGTGGCATAGTATTAGACAGTTTCACATTCNAATCTCGAATTTACCTTACACTACTTAGGAGGGTATTATAATAGTTTAGTTAGTTTAGTTAATATTAGTAATAACTCAATGTATTTAACTTATAATTATAATAAAAACTCACGATTAAGTTTATTTTTATATTATAGCAGAACCATGTTTACTGTGTCTCAACCGTGTCTTAATCATTTTCAGATTAATATTTTTTTTTTAATGAGTAAGTAATGGTATTTTTTTTAATGAGTAATGGTATTTTTTTTTTAATGATTAATGGTATTTTTTTTTAATGGGTAATGGTAATTTTTTTTTAATGAGTAATGGTATTNTTTTTTTTTTCAAAATTAATAATTAAAAAAAAATATATATATAAAGATAACTTATTCTTGCAAAATCTTTTTATTCATTCAATTAATAAAAATTTTTAAAATGTGGAGCGACCCTGAGACCAAGTTATTAATTGAAGAAAGATATAATTTTTTTATTTTATTTAACTTTCATTAATTTTATTATAGGAATAGGAATAGGAATTTTTTTTTTCATTTTTGGATTCACTGTTTTTTTCACTTTATTTTTTTTAATGCGTAAATAGGGGGGTTTACATGTAAATAAAAAGATTTTTTTTTTCATTCATAAAATTTATTTCAAAAAAGTAATTGTTAAAACATTGGAAAAAATTTTTAGATGCACAGATTTAAAAAATTTTCTGCAAAATATTTTACATTAAAATACTGATTAAAAAATATATATTTAAAATAACAAAATGCGTAATAAAGTTATACTGTATATACAATACAACTCTTTATTCTAATATTATAAACTTAAAGTATATTAATTAGCATGTTAGAATCATGCGTACTACCTACATCACCACTCTTCCATACATTCCTTATCAATAATATATGTTTTACGTCCCAATTTCATAAAACCTACACATCTATCAATTGCAGTAACATCAATAAATTGTGTAGAACCATCACCTATAAAGGAAATTATACCTAATGCATCTTCATTAACTTCACTTGTCCATTTAACGTTTGCTAACATTTTTTTCTGATTCATATACTTGTACACGAGAAAATAATTTACCTGAGCATAAAATGTTTCTACTATAAATTCTGGTGTAGCACTTGGTATATGAGCCCATTTATCAACTTCCAAACGTGTCTTAATTAAAATTATATTAAATATAAACTTTAAAATTTAATAAATAAATATATTACATAAAATACTAACCAAAATGTTATAATTAATTCGAGCCCAGTCTTTATTTCTACGTATCCATTCTGATCCAATTACTCGTCCATCTGAAGTTAATAAACGACCAAATTTTATTCCATTGGTTTCAAAATCCTAAAGAATATAATATTAGTCAATATTTATCTTAAAGTTAAAAATAAAATAAATACATACACTTAATTGCATTCCTGATGCATAATCATCTATTGCAGATAAATGATCTTTTATTTTCTTAATTTCTTGAAATGTGAGAGTATATTGTTTAGAAGGCCATTGGAACTCTTCTTCATAATCCTCATTTGTATAAACTAAGTGCTCCTTATATTCTTTACGAAGTATAGGTGGAAATATCTGTTCATAAATTTTTCTATAATAACGTAAATTATTAAATAATTCTAACAAATATACGTTATTTGTTAAATTTTTATATGGATGGAGCCTTGATTTTGCAAGTGGTTGCAACATTCCACAAGTGCGCTCCATAGGAAACTGCCACGTTGACCAACATGGACCAGTATTTTGGATACTATCAGCAACATGTAAAATATAATGAAAGCACACTTTCATTGCACTTAATCGGATATCCAAAAACTGATAATAATAACTAAAAATGGTATGTTAATAAAAACTGTATAAATTTCAAATAATAAAAAAATAAATTTGCAACATACCATTCATAATGCTCATAAAATTGTAATAATAAACTTCTTATATCATTTAGATTATCTAAAGATAATGTTCGTTTTTGACAAAGCTGGACAGCCCTAACGAACAAGGACCAACCTTTTAGATATTTTGCTGGTAGACGATCTTTCAATAATGGTAAGGAGTACAAGGTTATCCAAGAAGACCATTCCTCTGCTTTATAACCATTATGATGATGTACTATATTTCGTGGTGGACGGCCAAATTCAGTTGGAATAAATTTTCTGGCAGTTTCCATTTCAGTTCCAATTTCTTCCCATTGATTGTTATTAAGTACATATGGTTGATTATTGAGAGTAAAATCATTAAAGAAGGAGCCCATCCAATGTTTTAACATATATGGAGCGATGTTTTCATAAAATAAATGCATTATATCTACTGGAAAACATTTAGGAAATTGAGTTGTTTTTATATCTAATAATATACTACGTCCTGTAACACCTGTTTTAAAATTTTAAAATAAATTATTATTTGGTTTGTAGCAAAAAAAAAAATCATCAGGCTCATTATTTACCTAACTCAGAAACCATTTTGTTACGTGCTTTTGATGGTGGTATTGTCATTATTTGCTCAACTCTTGTCTTATAATCATTGTGAGTTCTTTGTGGTAAATTTGATGGATTATAATTTTTATTTATTTCATTTAATAAAGATGTAGGTAGTGTAGTTGGATAATATATATGATTAAAATAGATTCCCCGAATATCACAATACCGGCATGCCTTATAAGAATTATGACCTGTTAATAAAGCAAGTTTTGACAATCAGGAGTATCCCCTGACCAGGAGAGTACCATAACTTTTAGGAGAAAATTTTCATTCGTAGCACCGTCATAACATTCTATACCATCTACAAGTTTACAATTCTCTTTAACAATTTTTTTTTGTTATAATTTATATCATAATATATTTAAAATTACCTTCTAATAAACATAATTCTTCAACTATTGGTTTTATGAAAGAATTAAAATCTTTTGGGGCCTTGGGACCAGGAATAATTGAAGTAATAAGTAAATTTTCTTTTTTTACGCATTGATGGGGTGGCAAATTAGCATTAATAAATAAAACTATCCAGCAATCATCACATTTTTGTCTGAACAGTTGGTAACCATCAACAGAACCTAAAAGTGCAATATCACGATCATCTTGAAAATATCCTTTTTGTGATAGATATTTGTATTGAAAACCATCAAACACATCACCAATAGTACTATCTTCATCTCTAGCAGCATATTCAGACCGATAGCGTAATTGTTTTGCACGTGTTGGATCTTGATATTGAATAATAAATCGATCCTGAATTGAAAAATATGCTACTTGTGCTCTTGGTCGACCTCCCTCTTGATAACGTTCAGCTTTACAATAGGCACACCTGTCTAGTGACTTATAATTACCAGTAAAGGCAGAACATGAATTAAGACACATGTCAACAAAAATTGGTTTAAGTGNAATCAGATTTTTAAGTGTTTTTATTAATAAATATTGACTCGTAGAACAACCATTTGCTGCAGTAGTAAGTTCATTGAATGCAGCATCAGTAATATTTTGTCAAACTTTTATCTCAAGAAGACGCAACCCTCTAGCAATCTCATCATTGATATTAGACCCTATAGAATAATAGTTGTGTGTTTAATAATTATCATATTATAAATAATTTAAATAATTATTATATTTATACCTGCTATTGAATTAATACCATCATCAGATAATTCATCATCGCTACTATATAATCCTTTTTGTAATGTTTCAAAAGTATTATTATCATCAAAAGAATCATATAAACTTTCATTTTCTGAAAAATTATTATTTTCCGATGACAAATTGTTATCCTCTTCTAATAAATTCTCATTTCCTGGTAAATATTCTTCATTTTCATTTACATTAGATTCATTAAATAAATCAACAATCATTTTTTCAGCAGTTGCAGAAGTTGATGCTTCTGCATTTTCATCACGGTTATCACAGTCGTCATAGCCTTCTTGGTTATAATCGTAGTAATTGTTATCAATTATCATGGGAACAGATGGTGTAGAAGTTCTTGAAGAAGTTTCTCGATTTGAAGTATCATTATCAGAAGTAGGAGGTCCTGAAGATCTTCCTTCATTATCTTCATCATTGTCATCCTTATCAATATCATCATCATCATCGTAATCTTCAGCATTATCATCATCGTCATCATCGTCATCGTCATCATCATGATTATAATTTTTCTTTGCTTTTTTAAAATGTCTCCATTTCGTAGTAGGATGAACATAATTACCAATATAATCCTTTTTTTTACATTTGGAACATGTACATAATACTTTGTTATTCAACATTTTTTTTTCAACACAATTAAAAATTTTTTTTTCACACGATTTGTGCATCAATATATCAGATATATTGTTCAAATTGTATTGTTTGTGGCAAATTTTATAGGGTAAAAAAATTTCGATTTACCCTTATTCAGAATCAATTATGTCAGAATTAATTATGTAAATCGTGAATAATTATATTATAATGACACATAGCCTTTTTATCCTAGTATAAAAAAGAGATCCAATATTTTTCCTATTCGGTAATCTGTTGTGCTATCTAATCTGGTGGT
>QKYT01001173.1:12160-22768 GCA_003550305.1 Glomus cerebriforme | reverse complement strand
TTTAAATCATATTTCTAACATATTTTCAACATGTGATTACTATATTTCTAAATTATATTATTAACATATGTTCGATATATAATTGATATATAAATTAATATTCATAAATATGTTAACAATATTTTTGACATATGATTGCCATATAATATTAAAATTCTATGTCATATGTTTATCATATTGTAAGCATATAGTTACAACAGAGATAACATAAATGCAAATATCATACGTTTGACATATGTCAAAAATATTGTTAATATATTTATAAATATTAAAGGTTTCTGTAAAGTTGTTGGCAGGTCGGCCTTTGCCTTTATGTTGAATTGGATTTAAAATTTTTTCGGATGATTTTTTTTGACATCAACTTTTTTCTAACCAATTATTTAACCCTAATAATCCGACCCTAATCCTAACCTACCTCCCTAATAACCTGATAATGTTTTTTTTATGATAATAAAATTAATTGAAGTATACAACATAAACTTATTGAGGGTATATCATGTTTTTGAATAATAATTTAATATTGGTTTTATTGATTTTTGATTCTGTTTATTTATTTATATTTTTATTACATAAATTATAAAAATAAAATAATATCCAGCCGAAACGATTCATGAAAATTAAAATAATTATTCATTAAAATTACTATAAATAAAATTATTAATTTTTCTTTGATTATTTTAAAAATTAAAAATAAAAATGCTATAAAAACTATTCTATCATTAATTTTAGTAAATATTATTTATTGATTTTATTAACAATCTTATTCTTCATTTGTACCATTTTGTTGTATTTTTTCTATTTTCCAATTTTTCTTCTTACAATTCTTTATTATCCTTTCTATGTTACTTCTACTAATATTCTTGTTTATTCTCCTTTTGTTGTTTTTATCCATCTTATCACATCTTTTGTTCCAAATTAATTTTCATATATCCTTTCTGTTCAATTAGCATGATAGAACTTAGTAAACTTTAAATTATTCTCCATCTCGTTTTTCGGTATATTGTTCCTTTATCACATTCATTATTTTTCTCGTTAATTCTTTCATCAAATCTTCACTTTTTTTCCATGTTTCGTAAGTGATCCCAATATTCCTGGCACTTTTCTTATTTTCAGTCAGTATGTTTATATACTTCAAATTTATTCTTACCAATTTTTTTTCTGTGGATATACTTCTTATTTCTTTAACTTCTTTCTGTCACCATAACAATTATCTCTTTAGTTTCTTCATCAATTTTTCATTCATCCATTTATCTAATTGTTTTTTACTTTTTTGTTGTATATTTGTATTATCAGATTCTTTTTGTCTTTACTATTTAAAAAATATCACTACAGTTTTATATAATTTTTTTCATATTTTATTGTTAACAAAATCGTTTCTTCTTTGATTTTTCCTCATTATGACCGCATAATCTTTTATATCTTCATATATTTTACTGGATTTTTTTCAATAAGTCTATAATATTCTATCAGGTTGTTTGTCTTTATCTTCTTTTAAAAAAAAGCAGGTTTCACTTTACTGATATTCTTTGCTTGGTGTTTCGACTGGTAACTTGTATTATTTTCAGCTTTGCTAACAGGTGGTATCTTTAGAGTTACTGGATTTTTGGAAGAGGGAATTCTAATCTAAACCAACCAGNCAGTTAGGAGATACTCGACTATCTGACCGGTTTTCCTTGCCTGATACGAGGAAGATATCGTATACAGTATAAGGAAGATAAAGAGGGAGGTTAAAGGGAGAATCTAATCTTTAAAAAGGAAATGTAAAATTATAGAAAAAGAGAGTGAAGTTTAAAGGGAAAATCCAGTAAATCTAGTTTTTTAAATTTAGAAAAAAAAAATTCTAAAAGAAAAATGGTAGATATTTATAATTTTTTTTTTATCATTTGTAAAATTTACAANAAATATGTCATGAGAACTTATTATGTATTTGTACATTGCATAATCAATAATAATACTTAATTTGGATCTATTTGTTCATTTTTTATTATATTTTTAATCACGAGCTAAATCGGCTAGCCAAGTAAAGTATAATTGTACACATGAGTCACAATCCGTATTTTGCACCATCTGTTGTATTAGACAATAATTAGGTAATATTAGAAGGTACTAGGTTTCACATAGCGTGATCGTGTCACGCAAAGTATCAAAACCAGTCATAATGAAATGTTATTAAGGATATCTTATAAAGTCAACGACATCAAAAGGCATACCGAGCTTCACGTGATCGTAGTGGATATGTGCACGTGTAAGAACATTAACTTGGCTGCTGATAAGTGATATATGGACTGCTCACTATTCCTCATCTCTTGGGCTTAGCTTTCTTTCAAGAGGATAGATACGAAGTAATAGAATAGTTTAGAAGTGTGAATTTTATATAGTTATTTTTTACTTTTCTATTTTTCTTTTTCTTTTTTTTAGTTTAGTTTTTTTACATTCTCCAGATCAGGGAGGATGGATTTGCATATTCCGATCCTCGTATGCCTCCCTTTATAGGCGAAGGCAGCCCATTTATCTTCCTAAATAGAGTTTAGAGAAGGGGGCTCAGCTAAAGTATTAGCTCTTATTATATTTACGATTTTAATAGTACCTACATTAATACATCTTGTAGTATAACTTTGTCTGAAATAAAAATAAAAATAAAGTGTGCATTAAAATTTTCCAAAAAATTTTCGCGTGATGATTTTTTAGAGTTTCAAATTATAATTTCCCTTTTTTAGTATAATGAAATGTATATAAGAGATAATTTCTTTGATAAATAAAATCTTAAACAAATATTCGATCTGAATTGAAAAATTATAAGACTAACCAATTAATAACTATAATTTAGAAAATAACTTTCTAATCTCAAGTAACGTATTGTAATATCTTTAAGTGGACTAATAATTGTTGCAAAATATTAAATAATGGTTAATTTTATTCAGAATATTCAATTTAATCATTTATGATTTGAAATAATTCATAATCTTTTATTGGAAATTCATCTTATGTTTCTCTAATATTTATTTTCCAACTTTGTTGTTAACAAATGTTCATTGTGATAAACTAATGTAAAATCCATATCCTTTAAATTACTTAAAATTGGATCTTTAATGTTATCATTATTCTTTAAAGAAAATATAAACCTATTTGATTGTGCTGATTTCGCCATATTGTGAGGAGTCCTTCCATAGTAAAGGGATTATGTCCTTCAATTATTTCTTCATTTTAATGAATGTAACATTATAAGGTATATTATCACATAATGTATGAAACTTTTTAGGAGTGACTTGCATAGGCAAATTTCCATCTTGAATCAATAATTCCATCAATAATTCTACATCTAGGAACATGGTTCACTATTAGGATCCAAATAAGAATTTAATAACTCTCGTAAAGTTTGAATTTTTATAAGTGAAATCAAAAGTTTCCATGAAGTAAAAGTGAAATTAAGTAGTTTAATCATGCATATTATACGAATTGTTGCCTTTTCCATTTCTTATGCAGTTTTTTTTTAAATTAATTATGCAGTACATTTTTCTTGTAATGATTTAAATATAAAATGAGCAGATTCAAAAATAATTTTTATCAATTTATGGATCAAATCTTTTCATTTGCTCATTTTCCTTTCATCGAGATAGATTGTAGATATTTTTCAGTAAGATTTAGATTATCTAAATCAGATACAAATGGTAGAGCCAGAAGAACTTTGAGTGTTTGCATTATAAAATGTTTGGATATTTACATTTGTAAAACCATTTGAATATATATTTTTTAATATTAAAGGTTAATTATTAAAAAAAAAAACAAAAATTTTAACGAAAATTGGAATAATTTATATTAAAAATGATTTTTTTTAAAGATAAAAATTTCAAATTAATAATTAACAAATTAGAAATAATGGAGATTAACGAATACCCTATGTCATGTGATCATGCATTTGTAATTCTGGCTGGCACTATAAAGGATTTTGATAAACCAATTCTGACTATTTTTTTAAAAAAAAGTTAACGCAACATATTATGCACCTAGAATACATAATATCATGGGGCGTGGTAACTATAAAGAGTCAAAATTTGGCAAATTAAACTTGTAAAGCAGGTAAAAAGAAATTCATAATAATTTATAAATTCGGCAATCACTTTTTTTTTAAGCAGATTTATATTTACTAGTTTCTCCGATGCATATAAAAGAGCATATTAAAAAACAATGTTTAAAAGTTTCTATTTTCTTAATTCCACAGAATCACAAAACATTTTCATGAATTAATTAATTAAATTAATGGATAAAAATTAACAAATTTTAACATTATTATGAAACACATATAGTACCTCGTTATCAACTTCTTTTAACGTTATTTTATCATTATTAAAAGTTTTTAAAGCGAAAAGTTTATCAGTACTTTTCAAATGACACTTCCATATGAACCACTTCCTATTAGTCCTATATTTTTAAATCCTGAATATTCATAATAATTGTAGTATTCATTGATTTTTCTAACCATCAATATAAAAATTTGGATCTTTTATTTTGTTATTTAACATTTTATAGTTTCGCAGGTAATTATTAAAAATTCAAGAATCTGTACGACTGTTATTATCATTATATAAACAAGTTTTAGAGGGTTCTCTTATAGGTATAAATTGTGATTCATCCCTTGATGAAAATTTCGAACTAAAAAAAAAGATTACCTGATACAGTGATGATAAGGTTTTACTACAGTTCACTGCCCTAAAATTCCTAAAAAAAAATTAAAATAAAATGAGTATTAAAATGTAAATTTACATAGAATTATACTTTTTTTACGTTTAACTCATAACTGGTGATATCAATTTACCATTCTGAAATCCTCTGAGAAAAAGAGGACTTCTGAACAAAGAAAATAAGAAGAAAATAGAAAAATAGCATGATTTTTATTATTATTGATTTTTTCATGCATGGTTAGTTGGTTACCGTGCTATCAATCGAGACTAAAAAGTTAAAATATTTTTATTAATTAATCATTAAATTAAAATTAATTAATAAGCAAAATGCTAAACTGTTACATCCATTACCATGCCATTAATTAAAACTAAAAAGGAAAAAAAGTGAAACTTGCCGAACTACTGCAGCAGCCAATACTGCGCCACACGATCTAAAAAAAAAATCAGTTTTACCACAGTATACTAACCTAAAGCGTTAATGGCAAGTTTTTTTTTTTTGGTTATTAATCACTAGACCTGCTAATTTCAACAATAAGTTTTTTCATTTTTATTGCAAACAAAGCAAAACATTTTTTATTAATACTAATTAATTGACAAAGTATATAAATGACCTTTACTCATAAGGTAAATTTTTTTGCCTCCCCCTCTTATACTCATACATACTCATACTCGTTCTCATTCTCATTCTCACTCTCATTTTAATATTCATGAATATAAGAATGTGAATGAATATGAGATATAGTATTAAATATATAATATAAAACGAAAGGTCATTTGGGCGACATAAATCACCAAAAAAGGAGATTTTTTTTATAAAAAGGAAATTGGTTTGTTTCAATCCTTTTTTATTATGTTAATTAGGTTAAAGGTTTATATAATATTAAATATTAATAATTAATATGATGTGTAAAAGTTTATAAATTCTATTACTAATATTCCTATTATAACATATATATTCAAGAGATTAAAAATTTTCTAAATTATTAAAAAAAATCTATATATGTAATAAAAATAATAAACTTGAAAATAAAAGAGAAAGCAAATTAATCAAGGCCATTCAAAAACTTTTCCATGCAACCAATTATCATATTTTTTAATTATTCCTTCTGATTTATAATTTTCCATCAAATCTTCTACACCTTTTAAATAATAAATTTGTAACAACATAGGATGTCTACCTCTCCAACTATCAAAAAATAATTTCAAGGATTCTAATTTAATATAATAAGTATAACATAAATTAAATTTAAATTTAAACAAACTAGGTGGTGATGATTTAGCTAATATTTCAAATAAATTATTCCAATCATATGATATATCATTTATTATTATATATAATCCTTTTAAATATTGACATTTAATTAATAATTTTTCAAATTCTCTAATATTACTATTTCTAACGAATAGTTGAAGATACCTAAGATTTGGACAATGTTGATAAATAGCTTGAATGATTCTTTTGTTTTCAATTTCATCATGAATTATATAACCAATTTTTATTTCAATAAGTTGATCACTTGTATTTTCAATTAAACTACTTAAAGCATTTATTGGAACATACCTTGCATTTAAAATTTGTAAGAGAGGTAAAGATAAATCCTTTAAACAATTCCATTTACTTTGATAATTATTAGTCAATTTTAATATTTTTAAATTTTTGAAATATGAAAGAATATTTGTGGTAGGCTGATTGTTTGTCTTAAAATACTGTATAGAGTCTGCATGTTTAATCAATGAATTTTTAAGAGCTTCACGAAATGATTTATCAGCATATGAACCATATAGACTAATTTTGACTAATTTTTTTTGGGACTCGATTAATCTAACAATTCCATAATTGTCATTGCCATTATGTTCCTCCATTAAAAGTTCCAATTCTTTAATCGATTTACATATTCCTGCTAATCCATCTAAAATATTAACATTTATTTTAGTACCACAACTAAGAAATTCAATTTCTGAAAAACAACATTTAGCTCCAGGAATAAGATGTATTTGATAATCAAATTGATAAGGTAAATAAAGGTGTGTAAATTTTGTATTTTCGTTGATGAAAAGGTTGAATATTTCATTTTTAATGGAAAGATTTTGTTTCTCAGAGGGTATATGTATATCAATTATCTTTATAATTTTCTCAAAATTTAAATGTCTACAAAATTTGATATAGTCAAATAAAGGTTTTTGATATGTCAAAATTTTGATGCTTTTATTTAAATTATTCCTTGAATCATCTGATAAATGTGAAATAATTACTTGAAATAGTAATTTCTCTTTTTCTTTTTTTAATATCCAAGGATTTTTCCATAAAATTGGAATCGTTGTTTCACAACAGATTTTATTAATTAAAAGACATGAATAAAGAGTTTTTAAATCATATTGAAATTCCTGGAATATTATAAGAAGAATATCATTGTTTAACTTTATCATTTTTTTTTATTATTTGAAAGAAGGCAAAATATCTTTTTGTACGTATAAATATTGTAATGATTATTTGTGGCGTTTTGCAGAGTGTAGTACAAAAACCTTTTTTATCAATCATCTGATTGTCCAACATCGGAAAATATAAAATGCGAGTCAAATCTGTAAGTCTTTTTTTTTTCCGAATTAAAAATTAAATGTTTATTATTTATTAGATGAGGTAGGGTAAAAATAAAAATATTGAAGGTTTAATTACATAAGCCACTTATATAAGCAAATAAACATATTATAATTTGACCATTATATGACGTTCAATAGGAATTAATGTTCTAATGCTGATCATCACAATATGTTTGGATAATAAAAATATTTAAATAATTGATTTTTTTTAAATATTATTCTTTACAAAGCAATTTTATTTATTAAATAATTTTTTTCTTATTAGTTATTCTTTTTTTATTTTGGTCAAATCTACTTTATTTATATAATTTTTTTTTTTTTTAATAAGAGGCCGCAAAACAATATTTTTTAGTTTTACGAGAAAAATCATTGTGATAATGAACTAATGATGACCAATGATATCATCTGTATCATCTGTGAAGTGGTATCAATCAATGATATCTTTTTTATCGATCGAACAAACTCTCAATGAAACCTGGAAATTTTTTTTTCACGTATACTTCAATGAGACAGAGAAAGTAACAATTGATGCAGTATAAATCATTATTCTCGATTTTATGATTTAGGGCGTTCTTAAACATCTCCTTCAATGTGATTGGGTAAAATAATTAGATAGTGATGTCATTGTGTTCAATCCATAATGAAATCGATAGAATTATGAACTTGATTCCTCATTTTATTTAGGTAAATTAACTTTCATTGTATAAATAATAATTGAAATGAAATGAAATGATGCTCGAATGTTCTCTGTCAATTGAAGATCATTGAAAAAAGTGGTTTGTACTATTGATTGTTCGAAATAGGTAAAAAAAAAAAAAAAAAACTTTTGAAAATCTATTTTTTTCGACCAATCAAAACCATTTATCAATCCAGAGAACGCCCTGAAATCAAACACGCTCATTTGATGATTTTGAATGAGAATGATTAAATTAACTATGAAGTTCAAGAAAGAATCATTTTCAAATCTAGTTCGATATATCAAGTAAAAATTTTATTCTATCCAATGTGTTTTATTTTTAACCAAATATGATGTAAATAGGGAATTAATTCCTGAAAACTTAATTCGTTAACAGCAATCATATTGATATATCGTATTCTACTAAAGTAAGTCTTTCACCATAAATATATCTAAAATAAAACACATAAGATTAAAAAAAAAAAAATAAATTCAATAATAACTTAATGATTTCTTACCATAAAGTTATCAGATAAAAATGTTTGGTAATTTTTTCCATCATTTTTTTTTCTAGTTTCAAGAAGAAATTGGCGGATTAGAAATTCAACATCCTTATATAAAAAAATGGATACAAATTCCCGTCATTTCTAATACAATATTACTAGTTAATAGAAAAAATCGAGTTATATTTAATAATGAAAATATGAAAATTACATATATAGTATAACTTATTTTTGTCGTGTTGAAAGGGATATTGGATTAGATCCTATTCCTAGTAATTTCATAAAAGTTGATAAAAATGAAAGTAAAGAAAAAGAAAATCAACGAATTACAGCTAAGGAACATTTACGATTTAGACAAGAAAATACTTTTATGAAACCAAATTAATTCCTTCCTTCATATAATTCATATGTCTTTGAGATTATCATTGTGTTCTATAAATAAATGTACTAGTATAAAAGAAAAATATCTGTATATTTTCAACACACGAATCATTTTTTTTAGCCTTTTTTAACAATAACACATTTTTATGTTTTTTCATGTTGTGAACAAAAAAAAAAGATAAGAAAACAAAAATTTCCATTCAAACTCCGAACTGTTTAATAAAATAAATTAGTAATTAAAATTATGCAATATTTCGTTTCACTGCATATTAAGAAATGACAAATACAATTATTCTATATTATTCATCAATTTATATAATTAATTCTATTTATCACAAATTGTACCAAAATAATTATGTAATTGTAATTACAAATATTAAAAATAATTTGAAATAGTTTTGGTGGGTACCTGTCAAATAATAATAAAAAAAAAATTTAGAAAATTGATCTTTAACGTTAATTTGTATGATCTAATTATTTATAAAGTACTTCATATTATGATAATAAACAAATAATTCCGTTTTATCGTAAAAAAAAGAAATTACTGGTGTTAGTCGATGCACAACATCGCAAATTTTTCTTTGGACTTTTTTTTTAGAAAAAAAAGAATTCCGTTCTCTGTCGGAATAATATAATAGAACGCGGATTACATTTTACATGTGCCAGGATAGGTCAATCAATCCTTGGAACAAATTTATCAAATTTATATATATGTACGCGAATTATTAATAGCTAAAACAACCTCTTCAAGGATTAACAGTAATCTAAGAAACGGAATGATCACGATCATCCACGTAGTAGAATAAACCACGTTTTAAAGAATTTTTCTGTGAATATTTATTAAGCATGAAAAAAATAAATCAATTTCTAGTTTATTTCGTTGATGCGAGAATGTAATTAATATGAGTTTGTCAGCGGAGACTTAAACTACTAATAGTCAATTACTTTACAAAACTCGTTGTATCTTATTTTTTGTTTTTCGTCGTTTTTGACGATGTGTTGATTTTGTATTTCGATCATTTACTGTAACCTTTTTCACAAAAAAAAAACATTATTATTTGACCTCAATATTAGAAAAAGATCAAATAATCAAAATAATGGCAAATTAATATTTACATTGACTCATATTTAATGATTATTAATATCATAATATAAATTCGGATCAATAACTTTATTATAGTATATTGTAGTAAATCTACATGTATTTGCATATGGCTCATAACTCGAAATATGAATCATTTTGAACTTTTATTATAATAATACAATAACATGCAAAAATAAGTAAATTCACATAATAATTACATAATATTTTGCATAAGTTACATCATATTTTATCAATGTATTTGAAAATTTAAAAAAGTATAAAAGTAAAAAAGTATAAAAAGTATATATATTCCAAAATAATATCCATCTCTGGTTTCTCTTTTGGAATAATAACTCTTTTAGCGGAACGTAACTGGAAGTAGAAAAGTAACTGGACGAACTGGATAACTGGACAACTGGACAAGTAGTTTATTACCTATCCCTATCCCTATCCTTATCCCTTCCTATTCCTATTCCTATCTTTATTCCCATCCTTATCCCTTTTATCCTTATCTATTTCTTTTCCTTTCCTATTCTTATTTCCATCCCTATCCCTATTCCTTTTCTATTNTTATTCCCTTTCCCNTTCTATTCTTATTCCTATCCCTATCCCTTTATCCCTTCCTATTCTTTTCCTATCCTTATTCCCATCCCTATCCTATCCCTATCCCTTTCCTATTCCTATTTT
>QKYT01001170.1:10588-22799 GCA_003550305.1 Glomus cerebriforme | reverse complement strand
GCCTCGATGAACATTTCGATGATTATTATGGATATAGTGAATTTTCAAAAACTGGGGCAAAAGGTTTAACAAGTTTCGTTATAATTTATGATGATATTTCTAACTTTATTTTCAAAAATTCTATTCAAATTGTAGAATAACTGAATTGTCCTATCAGTTGATATACTGCGCTAGATTTCATTTAAAATTTTTATTTGTATTGTATTTGTATTGTATTATTTATATATTAATAAAATAAATAAATAATTACTATTGTTATATTTGTATTAGTGTATTAACTACTGAATATTAGTTTAAAAGTTACAAAATTTGATATAATGAATGCTGACAATAATGTTACAGAAGTTTAATCAAAGTTCACATCTGAGTAGTACCGAAGGGTGTTGGATATTTGCTTGAATATTAATTGATTGGATATTATGAAATTTAACATAAGTTTGATCAAAATCTACATTCGAGTGGTACCGAAGAGTGTTGATATTTGCTTGAATATAACTGATTGGTTGTTATGAAATTTAACATAAGTTTGATCAAAATCTACATTTGAATGGTACCTGAAAAGTAATATAGATTTCAATTGCATTAGAGCATAATTCGGCCTAAAATCAGCCAGCTGAAATTTAGCCAAAATGGACTATTTCGACTAGTGGTGATATCTGTTTCTTAAATTATTTATGTATTAATTATTAAACTAATTTTATGTATTTAATTTTTTCTTATATATTACAGATAATTTTTTATTTCAAGAAGCTTTAAAATCAATTTTTATATATTTGATTTATAATTTTTTTTAGCACTTAAACCTTTTTTTTTTTTATTTTTTTTTTCTAATCCTAAAAAAATCACATTTACTGCATCTTGTGATAATTATCAAATATTTGCTTACATCATATCTATATTTTTTATTTTCTTATATAAGAAATATGTAGTTTTACATAAATTTAAAATAAATGAGCGAATTTCTACTTAATTTAAATTTTAGCATTAAGTTTATAATTCGGCATCAATTTCAGATTTCGGCATGCATTTCAGATTTCAGCATACATTTTGGCATGCCAAAATGATTTTGGATTTCAGTTTCAGAATTTCAGATTTTGGATTTTGGGTGAACTAATTTCAGGGCCAGCCTTAACAATAATGAGAAAATTTTTCACGTCATTGTGGAGATAAATGTATTTTAATAACAAATTTACAAAGCTATATTATAAAGTAAATTATATTAAATAATTAATTTTAAAATATATATAATAAATACATTTATTTTTAAATTCTAACCTTTGAAATTATACCATTTGTTTTAATTTGATTAAAATTTCATTTTCATTTTCAGGATATCCGACCTTTAAAATAGTAAGTGCATCTTGAGCAGCAAGGTTTATAAAATGAGCTAAATATCAAATATGATTATATTTTTTAGTAAAATTAATATCTTGATTTTGACAAATAATTTCTAATGTATTCATTAAAGTATCATTATTAGAAGTATTATCTGTTGTAATTGCAACATCTATATTTAATATAATAAAAAAAATGTAAATTAAATAATTAATAAATAAAATTGTAAAATAACAATAATATAGATATACTTTATTAAGTATATTTAAATTATTAGTACAATTTACAAATGCTTCTACCAAATTTTCTCCTAATGTGATAATACAATTTAATGATGGCCATGCATCTAATGTAAATGAAATTTTACCAGAAGCATTCTAAATTTCAAAATTAGATAATATTATTAATATATATTAATTAATATAAATATAAATAAAAATAAATAAATTACTTGTAAAATATTTTGTATTTTTATTTTTTCTTGATCGTAAGATTCTATTATATTTGTATGAATTGTATCTGCTGATGGAGATGTAACATCAGTTTTAAGTAAACGAAGTAATTTTTGAAGATTTTTATCTTCAATAACAGTAAAGGATTGATCATTATAAACAATCCATTTTTTAAGAAAATCCCAAAAAACTAATGGAGAAAAATGCTAAAAATATTTTGTTAATACCTTTATTATATATATATATAATAATAAAAATTAAGACTTACTGGTATAGAATTTACAATAAACTTATTCATACTACCCCTATTTTTATTAACTTCTTCTATATCTAATTTGCTAGGATGTTTGTTTTGTAAATATCTATGAAGATTTGAGGTAGCACCTCCAATATGCTTGTATTTCTGCCTTTTATATGAATTTAAATTAATATCATATTAAATAAACTAATAAAATTAGTAATATACTGATCATTCTATACTTACCTACAATAAAGGCATTTTGCTTTTTCATTTACTACTTTATAATGGTTCCAGATTTTACTATAAGTTTTTGGAGAGCTATCGATATTGAACTCTTGATTTTAGTTTTCACTCATTTTATTTTTTGCATCTTTTATTATTTAATATCAAAGAAAAAAAGATTCTTTATTTTCTTTATTTTAATTGTATGATGATATTACGTCTAATCATTTTCTTGATTCCTTTATCTTAACTTTTATTCTTTATATTTGAATGAAATAATTAATAAGTTTATAATGATAGAGGTAACAATAATTTTAGTTTATGTATTATCAGTTCACTCTTTAATTGGTAAAAGGTATAGTATTTTTAAAATAAAAGATATTTTATTATTCAATTGAAGTTACAAGAACTGAAGATAACTTAGGAAAATTCTCAGGATATTTATACAAAAATAAAATATAATAAAAAAATAATAATTATAATAAATATAACTAGACTCATAATTGTATGGCTGGCCTTTGGCTGGCCATTTAGTAGTAATTAGTAATATTTTATCTATATATAGTCTCAAAAATTCATCATCTTAATATTTAATGAGAATTAAAATATTTATTACTATTAAAAATAATAAAAATAATCATATAGGATTATTATAAAAAAAAAATTTGCTTCAAAAATAAAACTAAAATTATTTTTAATGTTTAACTGGGTAAAAATCATGATTAAATATTAGGTCATGTGATATTAAAGAATTTATTCTTTAAATATCTTGTTTGATTAATTGTAAATGATTAAATCCCTTTTTTTGAAAAAACTCTCTCCTGAAATTTTTCAAACCGTATGAATTCTGCAATAACATAAACCAAATTTCTTGAACTTACCATACCCCAGGTTTAGTCATAGCCAATACCCATAGTTCACTTAAGAAATACCTGCCCTACTGCTTTTAAAAGCCCTCGGAGAGTCAATGACACTCATATACATATTTATAATATGTCCTCTTCACAAAAAAATGGGGTTTCACCCGCTCCTTCGAATATTCCCTTCCTCATTTCTGCTCATCATTTTCACGTGATCAATTCAGATCAGCGTGGTCACAATAGAATGTACAACTCAATACGTAGTAAAACCTTCCTATTTGAGCTTAATCGCTATTCACCAAACACTAATCAAATTCATTTACGGATATACACAAATGACACACTCGTGTCAACTTTCCCCAAAGAATATTATTCAAACTCCCATTCCCTGAATGAAAAATTCCAAATTAGTAAATTACTCACACATTTTTTTTCCATTCAGAAAGTTATTCCCAAATGTATTCAACACAAATACTTTATTTATATTAGAAAATCATTAATCTCCCATATTTTCTTTATTAACAAATGTTCATCATTACGTTACAATAATCATATCACAAAAACCTTTTTTAATTTTTCATATAAAAAATATAGATTTCATTTAGGAATTTATGTTCCTTGTAACTTTCACACATCCTAGGACTTATGCCCCGTTCCATCTCCTATTATCATGTCCAATAATCGTACTGGTTGCTCTTTCATCAACGATAGCTCAGTACTGACGTCACTTCTAATGACCAATCACTACCTTTAAAACACGCTGCTGCGGTGACCCAAATGTTTAACAAATACTGTTCTGCCTCTCACAATCAAGTTTTTAGTAATAGACTTGGCACTTCTTACAACACTCAAATTACAGTTGTTAACAAACAATGGTCCTCTTCTCGTGACATACCCTTTATATACCATAAAAAATATTTTAACTATCACATAATCACATCTTTACCCTCCTGTATATATTCAACAGCTACATTGAAATGACAATTATTACGTCATGACCAATTATTAAGATGTTTATTCAATCGAAAAAATCTTCCTCACAATGCTAAACATATTCCACAGTTGGTTACTACCGTTGGATGCAAATATCACTATATTTTAGACCCCCCAACATTCTGTGTATAATTTTATTAAACATATTAAGTTTAAAAAATTCCTTCAGAAACCCACTAAATCCTTCCCGTTGCCACGGGAATGGAGTCGCCATCGACATTATCATCAACACAAATTCACCACAAACATAACAGAAAACACACCCTCAGATGAAATTTTTTCGTCAAGGCCTTTACCTTCTGATGTATTTTCAATCTCTCCTATGCCCCTTTCCTCAGACCGTCTCACTATTATAAAGGCTCCTCAAAACCTCACACCTGATCCTCCAGTGAAGTTATCCACCATACCTTCTATAGAAACTATGGTTAGTAATATTTCTAATCCTCAAGAACCAGAGATGCCAACCCCTCCTCTCTTCCGTAATGCTCAGAAAAAACTTGCCACTCTTGAACGTAAATGTCAAAAAAAGGCGGAAGCTCTTCAACATCATAGGGCGTTCCATCTACGCATCAAAAATATTAAACATTCATACAATTACCATCACCCACCTTTACTCTCAATGCTTAGTGCATCAATTGGCTACACCCACAGGCGTGATTTTGCCAAAGAAATTTCTGAAGAAGAATATCAACTTTACTGGGTCAGCTCCAATAAAGATGTTTTAGGGCTTAGTGCTCATCTTAATGATACATCATCTGTATTCTCAGACTGGCAATTTATCGTCCATGCTATTAGGACAAATTTGCCGATCGTACCCCAAGACATGAAAGACTTCAAGAGTTGAAAGCAATTCTATAGGAAACGCAACCCATCAATTAAAGCTTTATCACGTCACTTCGAACAGCTACGACACGATCTCCAAGTGGAGAAATTGTCAATGAACTTCTCTCCGGTCTTCATGGACCTTACCACTAAACGTCCTTCTACATCTCTTGATTCACAAGCATTAAAACACCCCAGATTCCATTTGGAGTAACAACTCCATTTTAATTTTCATCAAAATATTTTTTTTTCCAATTAAAATAGTGTTTAACCTTTCCTCATCTAATAGTACTTACATGAGGCAGTTTCAACTGAAAGAAAAGTGCGGATCATTTTAGCTTCCCTACATAGTTTTTTCTTGATTGTTTCTTAGTTTAGCCTGTAGGTTTTACCTATAATTTTTTTTTATAGGCATAGACTGTTCACTGGGTTTCGTATACATGCTCAGGAGGCTCAGTTACTCTTCCCAAGTAGTTTTCATGATTAGACTAATGTTTTATTTTTCTTTTTCATACTACTCTCAATTTGTAATGATACTGTGCTTCTCCTTAAAATAAATAAAATAAAATAATTGTAAATGATTAAATAAATTAAATTTTATTAATAGATGTTAAGATGTTTTTGAATTACATAAAGATAAAAAAAATAGATTTGAAGTTTAAAAAATAAAATTTGTATGTTCATTTTATGCCAGTAGTCCATAGATATCTGCTCAAAACTTATGAAAATTTAGATATATGTGTTTAACATACATGCTGAGAGATTAATGATTATGTAACCTCATTAAAATTAGAGAATGGAATACAATTCATGTNATAAAANNNAAATAACTTANCAAATATGTGAGCTAGACGAATGAATTCATATTCATTCGAAAGAGGAGATCAAGATCTATCATAGGAATTAACTAAAACAATAGCCAGAAGGTAGAAAAAATACTGAAAAATAAGAGATAATATCACCATTAGATTATGAACTAGGTTATAACACTACTATTAAATTATGATATTAGACTATGACACCACCATCAGACTATGTCACCACCATTAGACTATGACATCACTGTCATAAGTCACCAGAGGTTCTTTAATATAATTATATTAAAGAACCTCTGGCAACTTGATGACCTTTTTATGGGATCCTGCTGGTGGTGGTGGTGGTCTGGAAATATACCAAAAAATATTTATAAAATTAATTAAATTAATTAAAAAAGTTTCAGATACATACTAAAGTAACAATATTTTTAATATGTAGGTTCTGTCAAAGTAGTACTGATGATAGTATTCCATTATCTGGTGGTATTTTCTAGTTTTATAAGTTTTTTTAAATAAAAAAAAAAATCCTAGATTTTTTCTGGAATTGGAAGGTACATATAAAAAATTGGTTGTGTGAGAGTAATATTATATATGACAACAAAAAAAAATTATCTCAATTCATGTTTCCATTACTATTACATCCAGTATTTTATTATATCGCATTGTTATATAAATGAAGTGATATATCGACTAATGATAACTTTATAAATTAATTTCTCATTTAAACATTCATTTTACTTTGATTATAAATACTGTATTTTCAAATTTCTATTACAGTTAAAAGAAATTGTTTGTTTCAATGAATTTGACATGAGATTCTGGAAGAAGTCTTAAATAATTAATAATTATGAAAATCTTTATAAAACTAAAGAAGGGTACGATGTAATAATTTACACTTACAAAAATAAAAAAATTTTATGCTCATTCCTCAATATTAAAAAACAAAATCCAAATATTTAAAATGGTTTTTACAGAAGATATTCAAAAAAGGATGGTTGTTTTATTTTAAATTTGAGAATTCACCTGATATGTTTAAATTCTTTAAGATATGATGTACTATTTTTTAATACAAATTTTTTTTTTTTAAAGAATTTCCTAATTAACATTCTCTTTTTATATAAATAAAGTTATATGTACTGCGAAAGTATTAATTTAACAAAATTACAATCTCACGAGATATTAAATCTCTTATTATCATAAGATGAATTTGAGTTTAACATTTAGTTATTTACAGTACATTCAAGAAAATTGATTGGAGTGATTTTATTATTAAAAATATTTTTGAAATTATTAACTTATCAAAAAGAATTTTTTGATAAGTTATGGAGTTTTTGCCTTCAAGTAAACCTGATTATTTATTTAAATTAACTAAAGGTTTTACCTTTAATCCATCTACTCTAAAAATAATCTTAAAAGAAATTTAATAATGAAATTATCATTTTAAAGTGAACATGTGGATAGAATCCTATTATTCAACAAAATATTAACAAATGGAAAAAAGATGAATTTACAGTGATTAAAAGAAGATTAAGTAGATTTATCCAATTAATTATTTTATCATACAGTATATCTTCAGAAGATTTTTTTTAAAAAATCTATTCTTTTAAAAAAATATTATCAAATAAGTTGATTAATAACATAATTACGTATCATTTGGCATCAATAAAGAAATTAAACATTGATATTTAACCTCAACTGATTAGCAAATTTATAGTTGATTATGTATAGGACAAACCTTATTATTGAAATAATGGAATAGTTGTAAATGCAAAACTAAAAGGTCCTAAACATAAAAATGATAGAGCTAAAATGATATTAGAAAATAAAGATATTTTTGAATTGGATGTCATTATTGAAAAAGCTTGTTCATTTGTTTTGGGGAGTATGTGCATCAGAAAATTTTAATTATGAAATTTGGGCAGGAAGTGGTATTAGATTCTGATGGTAATTGTTCTAATTCAGAAAATTTGCTAAATTATTATTCATATTTGATGAAGATTGTGTAAAAAGTTACTTTTCATTTAAATATAAATAAAAGAACTTATTCTTTTACGATCAATGGAATATCAGAATGGAATAATTTACCAACAAAACTTCATCCAGTAATATCATTATGTTATCCTGGTCACTTTCAAATTCAGCCTCATTAAGAAAATTTAATAATAGGAAAAATTATGCTCAGCGAGATTTTTTTATTGATAATAATTGTTTTTTTTTCAACAAAGTACTGTATGCATCAAAAAAAATCTTTTAAAAATACTAACATATTGTATCAGTCAAGTTTTTAGCAAATAGTAACTCTAACAGTACTCTATTTCTATCAAATTTTATTGAAAATGTAGATAGATTTATTGACAGTTAATCCGTTCTTTTTAAATAACATTAAAAAATTTCTGGTATACATAGTATTGACGTATGCACAATATTTTATAATTTCTTAAGTGAATAGTTTCAGATAAAAAACCTGTTCTCATGGCATTGCAGTATTCGATGTTTGACATAAAATTAGAAAATAAAACATTTTTAGGTAATAATGATTCATATAAAAAATTTAAACTTATCTATAGAACAAATATTCAATATAAAACAATGATTCTACCAGTGATACATTTGTGACAGGTTAATTGGTTTAATCAAAATAATAAAAATATCCATTTGGAAAAAAATCTCTAATATTACCACACAAATCATATAAAATTATTAAAATATTCTAATGATGATTTATTATCAAAATTTATGAAAGAAATGGAAAGAATATCAAATCTGAAACATATATTAAAATTGCAAAGGTAAATTTAAATTAGAAATAATTATTTTTATTTTTTTTTCTTCTATTTCATTTATTCTTTCTTCTTTAACCAACAATTTTTTTATTGTATAATGGTTATTTGGATTATGTCATAATAATGAAATGTTATTCAAACTATGGTGTAAGATTCTGAAAATATTTCAAAATATTTTATTGATCGAATTCAAAAAAATATTAAGAATCTTCCTAAACGATGATGCTATAATCATTTTAAGAAGATTCCAGAAAATTATCAAGTTGATGTTACTGAAATATTTTGTAATCACTTTATTTTTACTAGATGAAAATTTATCTATTAAATGGACAAATACACATAGCCAAATTTTTAATAATAAACAGTATATATCGAGTTCTGGCTGACTATACAATTTATTTCTTTAATTCATTTATTTACCTGATTTTTTAATAAAATTTAATATACAAAATTATTTAAGCAATTAATAAAATATTTTATAGGCTAAATATAATGAACTGAACTTCACAATAATATTAAGCTTATTTCTTTATGATTTGAAATACCTCATAATCTTCTATTGAAAATTCATCTGAATCTCTTATCTTTTTTTTGTTCACATTTAATATAATTATATTCTTTAGAAATATCATTTCCATTTATATATATATCATCATCAAATGTAGGACCACATGTATAATAATAGAATAAAGCTCGATTTATATTCTTTACATGGCTTAAAATTGGATCTTTAAAGTTATCTTTACCCTTAAAAGAAAATATAAAACTATCTTTTGTTATGTCAAATATATGATTACGTGGACCTTTCATTTCGAAGGATTATATCCTCCAATAATTTCTCCAGTTCCTTTTACTTTAATGAATGTAACAGTAAGAGGAAAATTATCGCATAATGTATGAAACTTTTTAGGAGTGAAACCATCTCTACTTCCTCTTAATAATAATTTGAATTCATATGGTAAATACAACTCTCTTGCATAAGCAAATTTACTTTTAATATCTATTTTATCAATCCATCTTGAAACTATTGATNATGACCTTTTTATGGGATCCTGGTGGTGGTGGTGGTGGTGGTGGTCTGGAAATATACCAAAAAATATTTATAAAATTAATTAAATTAATTAGAAAAGTTTCAGACACATACTAAAGTAACAATATTTTTAATATGTAGGTTCTGTCAAAGTAGTACTGATGATAGTATTCCATTATCTGGTGGTATTTTCTAGTTTTATAAGTTTTTTTAAATAAAAAAAAAATCCTAGATTTTTTCTGGAATTGGAAGGTACATATAAAAAATTGGTTGTGTGAGAGTAATATTATATATGACAACAAAAAAAAATTATCTCAATTCATGTTTCCATTACTATTACATCCAGTATTTTATGATATCGCATTGTTATATAAATGAAGTGATACATCGACTAATGATAACTTTATAAATTAATTTCTCATTTAAACATTCATTTATTTTGATTATAAATACTGTATTTCCAAATTTCTATTACAGTTAAAAGAAATTGTTTGTTTCAATGAATTTAACATGAGATTCTGGAAGAAGTCTTAAATAATTAATAATTATGAAAATCTTTATAAAACTAGAGAAGGATACGATGTAATAATTTACACTTACAAAAATAAAAAAATTTTATGCTCATTCCTCAATATTAAAAACAAAATCCAAATTTGTTGAATAAAAATGATATTAGAAAATAAAGATATTTTTGAATTGGATATCATTATTGAAAAAGCTTGTTCATTTGTTTTGGGGAGTATGTGCATCAGAAAATTTAATTATGAAATTTGGGCAGGAAGTGGTGTTAAGTTCTGATGGTAATTGTTCTAATTCAGAAAATTTGCTAAATTATTATTTATCATTTGATAAGATTGTGTAAAAAGTTACTTTTCATTTAAATATAAATAAAAGAACTTATTCTTTTACGGTCAATGGTATATCAGAATGGAACAACATAACTTCATTCAGTAGTATCATTATGTTATCCTGGTCACTTTCAAATTCAGCCTCATTAAGAAAATTTAATAATAGGAAAAATTATGCTCAGCGAGATTTTTTAATTAATAAAAATTATTTTTTTTCAACAAAGTACTGTATGCATCAAAAAAAAATCTTTTAAAAATACTAACATATTGTATCAGTCAAGTTGTTTAGAAATAGTAACTCTAATAGTACTCTATTTCTATCAAATTTTATTGGAATGTAAATAGATTTATTGACAGTTAATCCGTTCTTTTTAAATAACATTAAAAAATTTCTGGTATACATAGTATTGACGTATGCACAATATTTTATAATTTTTAAGTAAATAGTTTCAGATAAAAAACCTGTTCTTACGGCATTGCAGTATTCGATGTTTGACATAAAAATTAGAAAATAAACCATTTTTAGATAATAATGATTCATATAAAAAATTTAAACTTATCTATAGAACAAATATTCAATATAATACAATGATTCTACCTTAATTGGTTTAATCAAAATAATAGAAATAGCCATTTGGAAAAAAATCTCTACAAATCATATAAAATTATTAAAATATCCTAATGACGATTTATTATCAAATTTATGAAAGAAATGAAAAGAATATCAAATCTGAAACATTAAAATTGTAAAGGTAAATTTAAAGTTATCTTTACCCTTAAAAGAAAATATAAAACTATCCTTTATTATGTCAAATATATGATTAGTGGACCTTTCCATTTCGAAGGATTATATCCTCCAATAATTTCTCCAGTTCCTTTTACTTTAATGAATGTAACAGTAAGAGGAAAATTATCAATAATGTATGAAACTTTTTAGGAGTGAAACCATCTTTACTTCCTCTTAATAATAATTTGAATTCATATGGTAAATACAACTCTCTTGCATAAGCAAATTTACTTTTAATATCTATTTTATCAATCCATCTTGAAACTATTGATGCAATATTTATATTAACAATTTTTGAATCAATAATTCCAGCAACATTTCTATACCTAGGAAGTAAGATATTATCATTTGGTTCACTATTAGAATTCAAATANGAATTTAATAATTCTTCATAAAGTTGGTGTTTTAAAAGTTTTTTATATGGATGAACATTTTGTATAAATTCATCAGAAGATAAACTAAAAAATCTAATTAAAGGCAAACAATGTTGTAAAGTAGTTTCCATTGTTTTGAAATCAAATCATCATTTGTCCAAGTTGTAGGATCTGAAATGAGGATTGAATTTTGTGCAAGACCCCATTTTAATACATGTTCCCAAATTTCAATTTCCTTCATTTGTAAATCATCTTTTTTAATAAGTGAAATCAAATTTTTTTCAGGAATTGAAGTGAAATTAAGTGATTTGAATACTTTTTCAGGTGATTTATTCATGCAATCAGTACAAAATTGTTGAAGTTCTAATAAAGAATTTGATTGAAAACTTGTTTGATAAGTTTGCTCAAAATTTTGTTCCATCCATACAGATTTATTTTCAATTAAATACTTTTGTAAATATTCAACTAATTCTTGAAGATGAAGTTGATCGGCAGCAGCCAATATTATTAAAATTTCTAAAGGTTCTTGTTCATTTAGCGAAATTATACCACCATAAATATATCTAAATTATAAAATTTATATTAATTATAAAATATTCAAGACATTAATAAAAGTTATAAATGTAACTCACTTTAAAATAATTTGAAA
>QKYT01000117.1:236950-247561 GCA_003550305.1 Glomus cerebriforme | reverse complement strand
CGTAAATATACGGTATTGTTAGACTTTCGGAGTACTTTACATTAAAAATATTCCGATGTAGTTTCTTGAAGAAGAAAATCTTTCTCTATTAATACCTTTTGCGTTATGACTAAATTATTTTTTATTTGCATCAATTTATCCTTTTTTTTCGATCAATGAATCTTCTAAATCCCTTTTTGCCAAATCTAGACTAATATTTTCAGAAGTTAGTTTCACATTTTCCAGTTCTAATTTATGCTTAAAAGAATCTATTTCTGATAACTCCTTCTGTGTTAAAAGAACATTCTACTCTAATTCTTTTACTTTTGATTGGAGTGCTTGCATCTCTTCCTTCATCTTGAATTCAAGAGTTAGCATTTCCTCTGATTTTATAGAGAATTCGTTCTTAGCATCTGCAAGAGAAATATTTTTATGGGTGATTTGAAGCTTAAGATCATTTATCTTTAAGTATAATTGCCTTATCTCATCTCCAAGCTTAGAATCATTTATTTCTAAGTGTAACTGTGTTATCTTCTTTCCAAGCTAATGTACATGATTAGAAAGTTTCTCATTTTCTTTTTTGGATTTATTAAGGTCATTCTGTATGCACTTATTTTCTTTTTTTATTAGATTTAGATAATCCTGCATATGCTTGTTTTCTCTATCTAAGACATCATAGCTATTCACAAACTGGCTTTCCCAATATATAGCAACTTTACGGTCTTTTTTTGTATAAGAAAGCTCTTTTCTTCAAGTTCTATTCAGCTTGAAGGATATTGATTTATTGGAAAATCTTCAAGTTTATTACCATTATCCAGATCTTTAAAGGTATAGATCTGAGGCATTTTATTAATATTTTTTTTTTTACTTTGAACAAGAAAAATTTAGCCAGGTCTTCAAAGTTATAAGAAAGTGAATTATTTTTTTTTGGCAAACCTAATACCTATTGATACTCATTGAAAAAAAATCTCTGATATGCACTGAAAGGTACTAACATGTATTTATACTTATTAATGTGTACTGAAAGAGAATACTGATACACATTAAAGGATATTGATATGCATTAAAGAGCACTGATATGTATTAAAAAATACTAATTTGTACTGAAGAGTACCGATCTGTATTGAATCACTAGAAATATTGATACATATTGAAAGGTATTGAAAAAAATTATTGGTAGTTTTTTTGCATATATATCCTGACTAAAAAATAGTTATCTATCTTTATGAAAAATTTTATCGATGTAATGCAACTCAGTTATTAGAATCTGATATTAAAGAAATTAGAAAATCAAGAGGTATGATACCCAATGTATCAAAAAAAATGGCTAAAAAATACTATATTGGTGCTCAACATGTTTATGAAATATAGAACAATAGTGAACGCCTTCAATAAAAGCTTATTTTATCTCAACCTGCTTTGGATAAAAATTTCAGACTAATAAGAAGAAGCTGAATTTTGAAGCAATACCAGAAGTAATAGATATTTTCTCTTCAGCTATAAAAAATTAAAAAAAAGTTGGTCAGAAAAAAAAGATTAAAATGGATGAGAAGCCTATTAAAGATCTCTTCTACTGATAATTTGACTGATAAATCCCAAAATGATAGATTGAAATCTCTTCTTAAAGATCTAATTAATCATGATAAAAAGTTAGAGTTTAATACTCTCCCTATATAATGATTTACATGTATTAGCAAGAAACTTGCCAGTACTTAAGTCTGAATAAAGTATTTCTTCAGTCTTTATGAGGTACTTTTTAAGCTTTTCATACTTTTTTTTAAGTTTTTCTTACTAGTCAGATTAGAGGAATTACTAAATACTTGAGATGATAAATCTTACTTTTCTTTTGGCAGATCCTTAGCTACTGGGACCTTGCTAAATATTAGGATAATATAGGTCTTCCTATGTAATTTTATGCAAAACTGATTTTTATTTGGCTCAGGTACTCTTTAAATCTTTTGAATGTTTAACATACCTAAAAATAGCATTGGTTTCATTTTACTATTATCGATACGAACAAAATTTCTAATAATTGTAATTGTCTTATCTTCTTTATCCTTCAAGGTAACTGGCATGTCTGTATATCATCTTAATGAATTGGTAATATATTTGAAATTGCCTTTATGGCAAAATTAAATGGTTTATCCACTTTCATCCAAGCATCTTGATTGCTAGGTTATTTATATCATTAAACTCACTGCCAGAATTTAAAAAAAATTCGCTAACAGTTAAATATTTATATTAGCAATCAGATATTATAAAGATGATAACCACTCATCTGATTCTTTCAATTCCTCCTTTTAAACTCTAATTATCCCATAAAAAATTTTCAAAGATCCCATCCTCAATGAAATAATATGTCTGCTAGGATTGATAGAGTAGAAGATAGAATTAATGAAATTCATGATGCAGTAAATCAACTAACAAATCAATTCCAAAAACTAAATATATGTAAATGTGATATTTGTGAAGATACAAGCCATAGCAAAGGTAATTATTCTAATAAGCAGATTGCACAATCTAATTTTAATCAGGATTATTTTAAGCTTATTATTACATCTATAAATTTCCAAAATACACTTTCAGATTCAGATAATGAAGAAGATAGTTATGATAAAGTAGAAAATAAATAGTATTATGTATTGGAAAAAAAAACAGGTACTAATAAATAAAAGCTTATTTAGTGATACTATTCCTTCTTCTGGTCTAGTAATAAACCAACATGAAATATATAACAAGCTAATGTCTAAGCTTTCACTACTGATACAAAAAATATGCTTGTCTCAAAAGGCTCAGGTCTTCCTTACTTAATAAACCTATTTCTTTTAAGTATTTTAATATATAATAATTCTTAAGACCTTCTTCGATCTTTAATGAAGATGGTAGACCTCTCAGCTGTCTAATAGGTTCAACAGTTTGTGAAGCTGATACTTGTGCAACTATTTGCTGGACCATTTGTAATTGTAATTCAGTAACTTTCTTTACTAATATGAGTAATATCTGATTTTTAGTTTTTTGTTGTGCCAATACATTTTGAATTGCTTTTTGCATATCTTCTAAAGAAATTCCTTACTGTTGAGGAGTTAAAATAGGCAAGAATTCATATACTTCTCAAGATGCTCATTGAAATATTAAGGAATCAGATGTTCTATTTCTTTTATGTCTAGCTATTCGGCATTAGTGTTGTTAACAGTTCGGCTTAGTTTGACTTGAAGTCCAAATTAAGCCAAACTGATAAAAAGTCAAGCCAAGTCAAGCTGAATCATATCAGCTTAAAGGTTTAAGTCAAATCAAACCAAGCTAAGTTATGAAGCTGATAGAACTGATGGAGCTGATGGAGCCAATAGTATAAAGCTGATGGAACTGATAGAACCAATAGATAATATCTAAAAAAAAAAAAATACCAAAATGCCATTTTTTTATAAAATAATATGAAAACTGCTGGTTTGATGCAGTTATTCATGAAAAATAGCTTTTTTTCATAAAATAATATAAAAACTGCCATTTTAGCGCAATTATTTATAAAAAAATGCGCTGAAATGGTATTTTTCATAAAATAATATGAAAACTGCCATTTTGATGCAATTATTCATGAAAAAATATACTAAACCCACATTTTTTCATAAAATAATATGAAAACTGCTATTTCGATGCAGTTATTCATGAAAAAATGTACTGTAATAGCATTTTTTTATTATAAAATTATTATTTTCTATTGGCTTAGCTCAGCTTGATTTGAACTTAACAATACTAATCATGTCTTCCTTTCTGATTGTTCCATACATCAAATTCTAAAGCTCTTTTTCCACTGTAGGGAAATGAGTTTTTAATCACCATATGGCTTGACCAAATCAAATATCAGCTACAACTACTGTAGTACCATTACTAGCATTTAGTAAATTAATAGAGGATGACCTTCTATTATATACCAGTTTTCATCCCAAGAACCTTCTACAGCTCTTAATTTGACTATTGCATTTTCAAGTTATCTGACCACCTTATTTAATCTATCAGCACCTATCTGAAGAGCTGTTCACCTATTTACTGCTACCAAATTAGATTGACCTGTATCATTAGTCAGATTTGTTAACTTCCAATTTTACTTTATAGTAATCTCTTTATCAAACCATTCCAAAGCTTTTTCTTTCATATATTCTTGTAAATATCCTATAGATACTTTTCTTTCTATTGGTAGACCTTCTGCATGTATTATCTGTAGGATATACAGTTTGGTTTTGCAAGTATATTCTAAATTTCACAAAAAAGTCTGGGATACTATCATCCCAATCAAAAAATGGTTAAGGTATTCCTGCCAACTTTATTTGATTAGGTGAATTATTCTGTAGCACTAAAATTTGTTCCTGCAAATTTAAAATATTCTGGCGTTCTGTATAAGTCTTATTTTTCCATTTCTTATATCGATCATAGAGCCTGTCTTGATTATATTCTAACAACTTCCTATCTGTTTTACATCTCTATAGATGATAGGCATTTTGATGATAAAGCAACTGTAAGGTAAATTGCTTCTATAATAACTTTCTAACACATCTATTTTTATCTCAATATGAAAAATACCAGCATCTTTTTTCATTTCTTTTATTTTCTAAATCACCAACA
Source organism: Glomus cerebriforme (assembly GCA_003550305.1). Taxonomy (NCBI): domain Eukaryota; kingdom Fungi; phylum Glomeromycota; class Glomeromycetes; order Glomerales; family Glomeraceae; genus Glomus; species Glomus cerebriforme. The sequence continues at coordinate 242,965 of QKYT01000117.1, read as the reverse complement.
ATCCTATCCATTACTCCTTCAGCAAGTTGCTTTTGAATAATTTTATTATTACGCTCAGTTTCTATATTATATCACCTTCTCTGTTCTTGAAATAAATCCTGATGTAAATTATTTTCTTTCTGGTAAATTTGTCTTGTTATTCTTTTTATTTAATCTATTAAAATTTCTCTAGCTATTATCCTATTATCTACATAACCATCTATAGCATTTGCTAGCTTTGTTATTATAGCCATTTTTAAATTAATATTAGGATTATACAAGTTTAGAGAATTCTCTCATTCTGGCAAATTTTTTTGTAATAAGATAGACTTAATTTTATATTGCAAATTTTCAATCTGCTTCTCAAATTCTACCAACTGCTTTTTCAAACTAGAGATAAACTTTTCCTTATCTTACACATCCTTCCTAGCTTAATATAACTGACTTTTTAGAATAGAGATTTCAGACTTTAACTCTACTATTTCTTCTTTCAAAGCATTTTTAAGGCATTCTATTTCCTTATTAAGTTCTTAGATTTCTTGCTCACACCAGGAATAATCTCGCTTTAGTTGATTAATTTATTTTTCATTTTGGCAATTACTATCAACTTCTATTTGCAATTCACTATAAAGATGATAGTTTTTCTCCTCCAACTTAGCTTTATGTTCTTCACATATTCTTCTCTACCTTGGATGAGGTCTATGAAATGACATTCTTTTTTTTCATAATTATAAAAGAGAATGGGAAAACCTTTGATTTATATTGATCCTCAGAAAATATGTGATCTTAACTGAGATCTCACTTTACAAGAGGTTTATTATCAACCTGAAGGTTACTATCAGACTGCTAAAAAAATACAAACCATTTGTAAGAAAGCCAGATATGGATTTACTTTGGCCATAATAAAAAATTGGCTTAAAAAACAGGCTTTGTATTAGATTTATAAGTTTCAGCTTAAGTATATTTCACAAGCATCTTTTAATAATATTACCATATCTATGAAAGTTATTCAAGCTGATTTATGCTATATGCCTTATGATCAAATTGGAAATAAAACTTATAAATTTGTACTTAATTGTGTAGATATTACTACCTGTACTAAATGGGACTATTTTTTAACTAAACGTGATTCTACTAGCATGATTAAAGGATTTGTGAAACTTTTTAACTTTCAAATATGCTTAATTATTTGATCTAAAGTTAAAATTTCAATAGTAAATAGAGATATTGAATTCCAAGGTAATGTTAATATACTAATGAACAAATATAATATTCAAATTCAACTAGCTAATTCTAAAGAATCTATGGATATTGTTAAGAGATTTAATTGTATACTTCAAAAGTAAATATTCTTTATTCAAGATAGTGTTAAAATGCAATTATTCCTTACTGAACACTATCAAGCTTAGATAAAAAATCTTCCAATTTTTCTTATAGAGCTTGACAATTCTGTAACTCAACTTCTGGATATTTCTCCTGCTAAAACTTAAAAAAAAAGAACATGTCTTTGTTAAAACTTCTAAGTTACAAAAAGGACCTATTGGATTTGATAAACCTAGATTATCTCATAATATTTTAGTAAGATATTTGCTTAATCCTGGTAAATTAAAAGGTGGGAGAAGATATGTAACCAATTGCAATTAGTCTCCTTAAGTTTATCATATCCATAAATATCTAGTACAAAAAAATCAGCCAGTCTTATACTGGCTAATAGATGATGAAGATAATAGTCTAAAAAGATCTTTTATAAGAGAAAAGTTTCAAATCATTCCTTTTAACATAGAATTACCACCCAGATGGGTACTCATGAATTAGATTTCTAATTTATGAAGTTTAAGCATTTCATTTACTTTTTCTATAGATTCTTTTTGTATAATCTCTTCTTGATTCGTGAATAAGAGATATAATTTGTATAATTTTTCAAGATTCTGATACACTTTTTCATTATACCAGTCTTTAAAATCTGCCATTCTTTTATTATAGACTTTCTTATTTGGAGCTCATTGCTTTGCTACATATTTGCAATGATTATCTGAATCCCTTTTACATTGCATTATTTTTAAATAATTCACATATGTTAATTGCATTTTGTCATATTTTTTTGTGCCTTGACTATATACTACTTTGATTACCTTAACTAATGCTGATTCAATATCTTTATAATTACTATTTTGTAAAGTATTGAATTCCAATTACTTATATTATATTTAATCGGGTATATGACTTATTGATTACTAATTTTTGTTTAATCCAATATATATGTAATGTTAACTAATTATTTTAATAATTATCAATCAGGTATATATCCGATTGAACAGTATTTTATCTGTGATAATATTAATATTCAGTTAAAAGTCTATTTTCTTTCTGTATTTTTTTTTATACAGAATCAAAATATGCTTTAGCAAGATCATCCAAACTAGTTCTACTAGAAAATTCAGATGCACTTACACTACATTATATTAATGTAATAGGCTTTTGTGATAATGGAGAAGAAGTTGGCCCATTTAGTGCTTCAGATTTTTGGTTCAATACATGATTAGAAATTGGCAACCCCATTTTTTACTTAGCATTAAAATTACAAGCTGGCTTAAAATTTGGAGCACTTGGCATAATATTTTTTGCTATGGACACTTTAATTTATATATATCTTTCATAGCTAATTGAATAATAATCAAAATCATATAATACTGATGCCAATTTATCCTTTTCTGAGTGTAAGGTAGATTGGAAGAAAAGCTCTAGACAAAGATGATTAATTTTAGTTTCTTCTTTTAATATATATTATTTGTATTGCCAAATTTCAAATTTTCTTCTATCAATAAATTGGAGAATTTCTTTTATTTTTGCATATTCATTTGAAATACTATTTCTAGAAATACATCTCTTTAAGTGATTATCTCAATAGAAATCATCACTATGATCATTTTCAGATATGAAAACTAAGGAATCACATATACTACAATATATGTAATTTGATGAAAGACCATAAACTTTATCATTTTCATATAAATTTCTATATATTGTAATATATCCATTTTTAGAAAGGATTTTTGGGTTCTTTTTTAGTATTTTCCTAAATGGATCATGAATATGAAAGCATCACATTTCTGGTATTTCGTGATCTTATCTATCTGTTAAAAGGTCTAATGCATCAACTATTCTTATATATTCATCAGAATTTTTATCTCTATAGCTTAGTTTAATTAGTTTATAATGGGCTTTACTATCTAAATTTATAATAGTATTTTAGTATATTATAATAAATTATAATGATTTTAAAGTATTTTATTGATTTTAGCTAATTTAGTAATATTATACTATAATAAAACCAAATTCATTTTTATTCGATTATTTAAAGTGAAAAGATTTGGTTAAATTAGATCGATGTCTAAATTATAAAATTTGTATTACCCTAGCTTCCAATTAGTTCTCCTGATACTTTCATAATGCTATTAAATCACAGATGATCAGCATATCATGTGGATTTAAAAAAATAGCTAAGCCACTATTATTATTATTAATCATTTTATTAAATCAAATTAATTATCCTTCACTATGATCTAATATATCACTTGATATTTCTATAAAATCGATCCCAATTATCATGGAGTTCTTTCACCAATATAAACATATCTTTTTCTACTAATGGTCTGATGCTCAGCTTCATCTTCTCATTAACAAATATAAATAAAGAAATTCTGAATATCATACCATCCCAAATAAGAAGAAATAAGATTTTTGGAATAATATTGCCAGTAAACTTAATGAACAAGAGAATACCAACTTTTTCTTAGGTAAAAACAGGACTGAAAAAACTTCTAATAGAGGTCACCAAAAATATTAGTTCAGAGCCTTATATATTTTAAAAAAATGTCATTAGATAAATATGATTCGCATTCATATGATAGGATATAATGTTACAGTATTTTATGGTTCATGTTGATTTATGTCCCTGTAACAAGATGATTCATAAACCTTAATAAACAATTAGGTTACCATATATAGTATAGTTCGCAAACATATGCTAATATGCATGTGAGATTTTTATTTATATATATATTGTATCTTGCATAAAAGGAATATTAGAAGTTTTTTCATTTACAGTTTATCTTAATTTAGTTTTATTACTGTTTGATTATTTGATATTTCATAAGCAGGTTGAAAAAAATGGAGACACATAAAATAAAATTTAGCAACATATCTGGTTTTTTAAATCATTTTTACCATTACTCCTTTATTTTTATTTTTTTTTACAATGCCACCAACTTATCAGAAACTAAAAGACCCTCATATTGCTCGCTTTCGATCTTTGAAAAATTTTGATAGAATTATTGATGAAAAAACTGTTCGTTGTAAATGTGAAGTTACAGTTCAGCTGAACCGCCCATTTAGAACATCAAATTTTGAATGACATATAAAAGCAAAAACTGTATTCTTGGTGCTGACAAACAACAAAGTTTATATTTTTTTTTTATCAAAACCAAGATTCAGAAGAAGAAATTGATTCACATGAATATTTACCTTGTATTAGTTTATTTGATAATTTGTACATGAATTATACTATTAGTTCTCCATCTGGTTATGGTGGTGGAGAAAGAACTAAAATAGTTGGAAAAAGACTTTTTCCTGAAAAGTTTTCTCAAGACACTCTTTTTTCTCGTAAGAAACTTAATAAAGATCAGCTTCAAGAATTCAATACTACATTACAAGCAATATCTATCTGGAAAATAGATCAATTTGAAGGAGTAATACAAAGTACAAAATGTACAATTATGACAACTAATTTATTAGGTTTATGTGATGAATGTATTTAGTTTAAAAAATAACAGTAGATTAAAAGATGCACTAAAATCTGTAAGTTTACTGAATTTAGTTTTATTTGCTAATTAATTATTGAAACTTATTTTTTTTTGTATAAAGAGGCAGGCAACACTATCAACAACCAAATTTATACCAATATTTTATTTTAATACTCATTTAATTGATTTTATAAAAAATTGAAATCTTAGAAGTCTTTGGACTTGTATGATTACTAATAATAATGATACAGCAATGTGGGTCTCTTTAGCTTAAATGGGAATGAATGGTGCTTTTAGTGATGAAAAAACATTTACAGAATTGGCTTCTCTAATATTACAAATTAAAACAAAAGAAGAAGCAGGTATTAGCATGAAAGATTTGTGATATTCTGAACATCTTACACATTTTTTTAGCTTATTATCTGAAAGTAGCCATGAGTATGAAGTTTTTTGCAAAGCATTAGGTGGAATGTCTATTCAAAGAATTCAGTATGTATACACATATTTATCATATCTTGATTATTTATATTATTATCTATTGAATGCTTACATACTTGGCCAGTTAAAGATGACTTTAAAGAAGCAATTCGCATTGGATATTATGAAGCAATGTCATTTGTCAAAATAGACAATCGGATTGCACCTTTAATGTAACAATTCATCTGTCGTGATGAACATTTGTCAGATAATCAGAACAATTTAGGAATAATTAATGATGATGATGATCAATGTCAAAATCTAGCTGGTATAAAAAATTATTATAATATTTTATTAATCATCTTCGTGATTTTTCTTTAATTTTTAAATTTTTATTTTAGAAGCCATTGGACTACAGGAATTACAGGAAGATATTAATAATATTGGGACTGCTGCATTTGAAGTTTTTCCGCTTTTATTAGATGAACCAAATAATGAATCAAATATGAGAAATGAGTTTGAAAATGAAAATGAAACAATAAATATTTTATTGATAACTTTTCCTGATCTGAATTATATTCTTAATCAGAGACCAGTTCCTCAGAAGCAATTTGAAACATTTGATCTACTGTTTATACCTAAGGGATTTTTATATTTTAAAGCTTTAATTGATACATGACAAAATCATGATGCCTTTATACGGAATTCAAAAAATACCTTTAACAAACAAACACAATCTGAAACATCTGAAACAGCTGGAACAACCGGTTTACTTAATCTAAATAATGCTAATCGTTTAATTAATGAACTGACAAAT
>QKYT01000117.1:217562-232832 GCA_003550305.1 Glomus cerebriforme | reverse complement strand
CTAATTAATTATTTTTAAAATTTATGCATAATGTAAATCACGGTGAAATTCACCTCTGGTGAAATTCACCAGAGGTGAATGTAAAATTAATCCTATTTTAAAAATCAAATGAATTTTTTATTATATTTTTTCATAAAGTAATACATGAGAAAGGACCAGCCAGCTAAGTAAAAATGAAACTAATAATTAATAAAGATATTAGAGTAAATCATATTTAAAAGGAGAAATAAAGCATAAAATGAAGTAATATCATACTTTCTGCCAGTCCTTGGACCATAAAAGGTAGTTTTTTCTCACTATCTTATATTATTATTATTTACACTATTCACATTATTATTTATGCTACTTGCATTATTATTTACACTACTAGCAACTTCTTTACTTTCTACTACTCATCTTATAATTGATATTACTGTGTTAAATTTTGGATTCTTTTTACTATAATAAAACTTTTCATAGTACTCTTCCCAATCCTTTCTCCAGTAAGATTACAAACTTTATGTCTTACTGTTTTAAATGCATAATCCATAGTATCTCTGACTTTTTTTTTGAATTAAAAACATGCTTAAAACAGTTCCTATTTTCTTTGAGAGATAAATCTGATGATGAGCTTTCATATAATTGATTCAAAGCCTTAGATTGGTTCTCATTCAACTAATCAAATTTGATTTGAAGTTTTTGGACAATTGTATAATATTAGATCATTTTATTTCAGAGAGCTTTGAGAGAGGTATTGAATTTAGATAAAATTTTGCCAAATTCATTATAACAAGTTTTTTCAAAATTTGATAAAATTCTTTGCGCTTCAGATGCATATCTAGCATTACATGCCTTAAAAAATTCTATTTCTGCATCAAGTTTACTATTAAGTTTGATATTAATTTTTTCAAATTCTGCATTAACTTCTTCATTAAGTAGTTTATTAACAAATCTTTCAAACTCTGCATCAACTTCATTATTGATTTTGCTAAGCTTCACAATAAAAAAAAGCCTTAATTTCAGATACATGTAAAGTAATTTCATTGCTGATTTTAGTGTTAACTTCTTTACTAAACTTTTTGTTCATTTCAATAAAGGTCTTTTTAATTTTCGCAGTAACACTTCCATCACATGCCTTAATTTTTTCAATTTTCACGATAAGAATACCATTAATTTCAGACATATGTGCAGAAAGCTCATTAGTCATTTTATTATCACATGTAAGAAGGTGATTGAAGAATTGATTTCTGATGACATAAATCAAGAAACAGATGCTAAAAGAATAAAAGGTATGAACTCTTCAAAAATATGTCACAACTCACAAGACATTGTTTTGCAAGATGAGTGCAAACACAATTTTAAAGTTAAATAAGATGAAGTAAAAAAAATAAGATGGATTTGTTCTATTATTTTTTTATTAATTTTTAGAGGCATTTGCTTATCAAAACAGATCTATAGTTCTTTATATATACATTTTTAAGACAAGAAAATTATATTTACTTATCAATACTTGTAAAATTAGAATAGAGAATCCATATCAAAATATATATTTGGGAATATTTATTTTGAAGGTACTGTATATAAAAATGATATAATATATATACTTCTTATTTCTGAAAAAAGAAAATTATTAAGATCCTGTTCGGCACCTATACCTAAAAATGAAAAAAGTTAGTACATTTCACATCCCTATATCCCCACAACATATTTCAAACAATGAATAATAATAATATATTTTTTTATAAATGCTTGGCTATAAGGCCTTACGCAAGAGAAAAGTTTTTTATTAATAAAAATTTATTAAAATATTCGTTGGATACTTTTGGGATCACGTATGTACAATAATATGAATAAGCTATATTATAAAGTACTATTCTCTTATTTCTATTTACTTATTTTATTTGTATTTAAAGAATGATATCTGTAGGCCAATAGAAGAACTATAATATATACTTGGCAAGATGTTGTTCACTTTAGTAAACTACCTATAGTATATAGACTAAAGGTGAAAGTTCTATTCATTTGTAACACAGTTTGATTTGAAGTCCTTTACCATTTACCCTATAATGTAGATCAAAATAAAAAGGAAATAGGTAGAGTATTTATAAAAAATATCAGACAAATCTACATAAATATTTTTGCAAAAAATTAGCCATTCTAGAAACAAAATTATTGGAAGTATTGGTGTAAATTTTATATTTCTTATACCCTCACATTTGCAAATATATACAGCTTATCTAATAAAATATACAGCTTATTCGATATGACCTTTTTTTTAGAAGAAAAAATTACGCTAAAAGGAATATCTGATAAACAATATGTTATAAATTTATACAATGAAGTAATTGTATATCTACTATTTATTATCTAGATTGGTTAATATGCAAAAAAAAATCAGAATAAAGAATCTACTATTTATTCATCATGGATCAAGATCTGTAAAAACAGTAGATGACAAATCACCCATACTGGATTATGTACTGCCAATTTTTATAACTTTATCCCAAAAATGGATTAATGTATGATTAGCCTATACAGGTAATTTGAATGTACTAACATTAGTAGATTCTCAAATAAATGGTATATTTTATTATCCTGCAAATCATAAATTCTAATCACTCTATTTACAATATCCTGTCTTATAATCTGCATGTAAAACAGAATGTGTTTTTTTATTAGTAATTCAGAATTGTGTAATGAGTATGATAGAATATATCAGAACTTTGGAAAAAGTTCATCAGTATAATAACACAAAAATATTGCTTTTGACTGAATTTTTTAATAAATCTGTTTAAAATAAAGCATAGCACAGTTAAATCACATGTCCAATATCAACTATGAAGATTAATGAATTATTACGTAAAAGTATAGAGATGACTTGCATATAATACTCACGTGATTCAAAAAAAAGAAATAATCTATACGATATGCTAGTATTAATTTGGATGATTTATCATTTATTTTCTCCTTTACAGTAAATTTTATCTTGAAAATAGAAAAACTATATATAGTATATATAAAGATCATAGAGTATTAAAATTAAAATAAAAGCTTTGTATCTTTTTGAGTATATTATTAATCAGCTCAAGATTCTAATTTTAAATTTAGATAACACCCATTAGTTTAAAGTAATTGTATTAGCTTTTATAATTTTCTTCTTAATCTTTCTTTTAATACTTCTTGATTCTGATTTTAAAAGTAAATTGACTGAATTACGTTATAAGTGGATTTACTATGTAATTACAGCCTTACTTTCTTTCTTTCTTTATATTCTCTAGTTCTTCTTTTAAAGTGAATACTGCAGTTTTACTAAACTAAAAATTTGGTAAGTTCATATTATTCATATATTTATATTTTTGTTAGATAGACTTTAGAAGAGAAGATCACCCAAGGTTTTGTTTATTAACAATGATCTGGCAATAATAGCAGCTATTCAAGTGGTCTATCTGCAAACACGTCACTTATTATGTATTTATCATCTCCTTGAAAATGTCAAAAAAAAAGCTAAATTTAAGTTTCAAGGTGATATGACATCAAATTTTGTTGAATTTTTATACTTTAAGGAATAGTCATTACAAAGAATAGTTTAATACAAAATATCAGAAAATATTGACCAAGTATGATTCATGTTGTCTATATCTTAAAAAATAATTTTATTCTAGTCAAAAATCTTGGGTTTGATATTATATCTTAATATTTATTGCAGATATAAAAAGTGCACAATATGTAAAATTAATAAATAGCATTATAAAAAAACTTATTAATTAAGATACATTATTAAAAGAATTAGTAGCAGCTATTGAACATAAATTAGATAAGAAAGCTTATTATTTTTGAATTAATAATTTTTATGAATCAAATCCATCAGTTGGGTATCTGTTAACTTATAATACTATTTTTAAAGAACTTGATTCTATATTAAAAGCAAATTTATTACCTATTTTCTTATCAATTTAAAGAGCTCAAATGAACTAATCGTTACTTTATCAAGCTAATTTGGTTTAATTAATCAGGTTGAAGATGATGAAAGCAACTTTATTAGTATATTAGAACATTCACATGATATACCTCAAATTTATTTATAGGATTTTCTTAATGGTATATCTTATAATGATATTATTGAGATTTGAAAAGTATCATATATTGCATCAAAAACTTCTAAATCACATTATGTTATTATACTCAAAAATACGACATTACTTTGCATTTGCATGCTTATTGTTAACCAAGGAATGATATGCTCCCATTAATTCAGAGTATTTATTCAATCAGATAATGTGATATTTCATATTTCACATATTCATATACATTGGTTCAGATCTATCTACAAACTCAATAAATTTTATTATAATAGTTAATGGTGAAAGAAATCATATAATGATATTATTGAGTTACATGAATTAATAAAAATAGACAATATATATACTCTAATGATCAGAGAAAAGGCCAATAAAAAAATTTAATATAGTACTATGATATCTATAGCTAAAATAAGCATTCAGATTACCATTATAGAAGATGTTACAGCTGAATTAATTGGAATTTTGACACAGTTTATTATAAAATATTGCAGAAACACCAGTTTGAGCATTAAAAAGAATACTATTTCTTTCTCAATATTACTGTATATATTGTATAATATGGATTTTAAGCTTTGAAAATATGAAGAATTTTTTTTCAAGTATTCAGGATTTACAATTCAAGATAATCCTCAATTTTTGTCTATTCTTCCTAATATATTAAATTCTAAATATTACAAAGCAGTATAGATCAATGGTAAAAAATAATCATATTACATTAGGCAAACCTGATGATGTAATAATACAGAAAACATGTAGCTATTGTTCTGAAAAAGGTCATAATATTCGTAAATATTCAAAATATAAAGCTGAATTATTCAGTAATAAAGAAAATGAATATTTGGAATAGTTATGACTGAAGTGTAATAAAGGACTGTATATTTTATGCAAAGAGGTATATGGGTTTATGCAAAATTTCTCTATTCTGCATATTTACAGAAGTTATAATATTGATGCATTCTAAGTAAATAGATATATTTGAAATCAAAACTAGTACTTTGGACTTAACAGTTTCCATTTTCTAATGTATAGGTAGGCAAGATATTAAATTGTATAGTTTATAGTTGCACTCAAACAAATAAAAGACAAATAAAGTTTCACAATTTCTTTTATTGAATGTATCAATTTCTTTTATTAATTGTATCAATTATTTTTATTAAATGTGTCAATTATATTATTTGCTTTACATATAGTTTATGATGATAATAAATTTCATTTGAAGTCATATGATATATAGTATCATGTGATACACTCTATTTTTATAAGTGTTATTTTCAATAATTTTTAGTGATTTCCAATTCTTATAAACTGTTAATCAGGATAAGATTATACTTTTATTTTTCAAATAATAATTTAAATAATATTTTAACTACCAATTTTGGGCTTTAACTTTCATAAAGTAATCATTCATGTCTTTTTCTCTATTAAATACCATAAAGTTCAAGTACTTGTTTGTTCTTATCTAAATGGACTTATATACATAAAAATTGAAAAGCAAAAAAAAAATGAAAAAAAGTACTTTTTTTTTTTAGATAAAAGTGCTTTTACATAATTTCAATAAGATCAGAAAAAGATATGGTATAAATCTGAAAAAGAATTAAATTCTGATTGTATTACAGTTTTGGAAATGCTTTTCATGGTATGGACTTGAATAATAAAAAGTTCAGTTACTGGCCTACCTACTTTACATAAATATTTTCCACAAGGTAATGGAATTTTTCAAATGGATAATACTTCACCACATTAGTCAAAAATTGCTATAGCAGCTTATGATAATGCTGAAATTGTGACGCTCTATTGGCCTGCACAAAGCTCTGATAAAAATGATGGTTCATCATCGTATATACAGTACACCACCACCATCTAATATTAAAGTTCTTGAAAAATATGTTTAAGGATACATTGGATGGATATTCCTCCAGGATATTATAAAAAATTGATCAATAGCATGCTCAAAGAGCTGTTATTTCCACACATGGAAATAAATTAAGTTATAAATAAAAACATTTGGTTTAAAATTTTATTTTTATTGTATTATACAGTATAAAGTTTTTTCACTTTGCCGGATAATTTTGATTGGCATCTGTAGGATTGTCCTAGGATAAATTATAAATGTGTGTAATTTAAATATAAATCTCATAAATATCAAAAATATTTCAGATTATCGGATTTTTGATAAGCAGACCTTCGATGATATTTATCAGGAAAAAAAAATCGTTGGCTGCAACTAAAAAGCATACCATAATTTTGGATTTATTTCTCTTTCGGCCTGGCGAAGTATTAAATAAATCGGAACCAGTAACAAAATCTCTGCGTACAGCGTATTAAGGTATAAAAGAGAAATAATTATTAAACCTCTTCTTCATCAAATAAAAATGCGCACTCATCAGTAGCTAAGATAAATCTAGAACTGAAACCAATGATCGCGAATAGCTAATTAAAAATGGATTCATTTACACGTTCGAAAACTGAAATCGATAGTAGGTATGTTATTTTTAGTGAATATGAAACATAAAACTTCTTTCAAAAAGTTCCATTGCAGTCAAAATGAAAAAAAAAATGCAGTGTGACTTAACAAAAATCAATAGCTAATGACCAATCAAAGGTAAACGTGATTGACAAGTGGTTCGTAGGCTTTCAATAACTTCTTTCAAAATTTCCATTACAGCTGATTGCCCTTATTTACAAACCTCCTTTGTATTATAGTCTAATAAAGGAACAAAACCGCTGCGTAACTTATTAAAACAAATGATAAATACGGATTTATCTGTATCCGAATAAACAACCTCATTAGATCAAAGATCAGTAATTGTTTTTAATCAAAATTTTATATAAGAATGTTTGTTGTAACTGGGGAGAATATCACCCTTTCCTCCTCGTATAAGAAAAAATGTTGCGTGACTTATATAAAAAACCGCAAAAAACAGAAAACGAATATCTTTGGCATCTTCGTCAATGTGTTATTATTTTAATGTTAATGTTTTTGACGGGTTCCTTCGTGCTATTATGTATTAGGATGGTTAAAGAAAATCCAACAATAAGTACCACTTTTACACCAATAGATGGAGTAGTCGCACCAGCGGTTTACCTCGCTTATGCTTATGATTTTACCATTTCTTGTTTGCTATATTATAATTACAACGGAAGTAAGTGAATTTTGATCACCTCCGGTATTAATTTTTATTATTTTTTTACATTATTAATAATGTTTTTAAAAGCAAAAACAACCAATTGCGATGAATTTATTACACAACCAAAAATTACCAATGACATTAATTACCCTTATGGCGGAAGATTTTCACCAACGGGGAAGATCAGTCTAACAAAATACGAGAATATTACTGGGCCATATTTTGTTTATCTTAATATAAACATTACGGATCCTACATTTAATGGTCTCGTTGCTGATACTAATGAATTGCTCTTTAGAATGATTTTATATGATTCAGGTTGGTTTTTAATATAAAAAATCTTGTTTGTATTTAACTTTTTATTATTATTTAATTATACTGTATATATCGCTAATAAATAAATAGAAAATGATTTGCAAGATAAATCTAAAAGATCTCCATTTGAAGAGACACTTTTTTACATAAATAAATATACTTTAACAGGAGGTTTTGTATGTATACTTGATGGATAAATTTTTTAATTGATAATTATTAAATTTTTTTTTAAAAAAAATCAATAGCTCTATAAATTAGGTTTCTCTAGAAAAATCAGAAAAACTTTAAGCCAAAAATTTTTGTCTTACATCGGTCTCCCGTGTTCCTACTTTGAGGAGCCTTACATCGAATCAAGTATACGTAAGAAGATTTGTTTCATTATCGAATGTGCAATTAAATACTAATAATATTGATTAATGACCACAGAGGGTATCCCGATGAAGACTTTAGATACGAATTACTTAAAAGTACGTATGAGTCCACGAGACTTTATTTTACAAGAAGAACAAGAACAGAGGTGAAAAATCATTAAAAATAATTTGATAACCACCCATGAGTTGATTCGCTAATATTTTTTTTTGCAATTTCTATAGGAACGATACTGTAAGTATTTGGAAAAAATCAACTATCCCAAGAGCACCCCCAAAAATTTTTGGTAACGTGACTTTTGACCAGAGTTATGCACTGACACGTGATGGTACCGTTAATACCGGTGACAAATAGCATAAGTTCTACCAAACTGTACTTAATAAAAATGAAAGCTGGGAGGTGAGACACGACGTGATAAATAAATACAGGTCACATTACCGAAAATTTTTTGGGGTGCCCTTGGCCTAGTAGAAAAATCTGCAATACACGCATCATATTCATTATTATCTGTCTGAATAGATTATAGGCGCATTAGGAACTATTGCCGCTTATTATGGCACTATTGTGTTTATTTATGTTTTTCTATTTGGTAAGTTTTTTTTTAAAAAAAAAAAATATAAATCATGTAGTATAATTTTTCATTCAAAAATCTTATTTAGGAGTTGAATCAATGCGACCATGGGGCGTTATACACAACGGATGCTGCGGATTAAGAAAATTCAAAAGTGATCCCGAAAAGATATTAGCATTGGCGAGTTCACCTGATTCGGAAACTGATATAGAACAAAGAATTAGAGTTTTGGAAGAATTTAAAGAATTCCTTAAAGATAACGTTGTCGAAATTACATTGTTAGATCGCGGTGATGGTGGCGGTGGCAGCAGCGTCCGAAGCATCCGTAGTATGATTAGTATCCGTAAGCAAAAAAAGCAACAACAATCGCAACAACAACAGCAGCAGAGCTGAAATCATAATACAAAATACATAAATTACTATTTTAAAATAATATTACTTGTATAAAAATTTTGTCATTCCCATTAAAATATTCGAATGCATGATATTGGCATCAACGTTATAAATCTTATGAAAGTTCCGTACAATCCATGTACTGTACATATCCTAAATTTGGTCATGTTCTAAACTAGCGAATAATTTGGACCATTTTAAAATACTTTAAAAATACGACATAATATGCGTTAACCAACATTTAAATATTTTTTGATATTTCAAAAGTATAAATTTCCAAGATAATATTTAATTTGCATTATTTATGAAAAAAATCATCGGTCACAACTAAAATATACCATAATTAAAAGAAGTTTATTTTCCTTGCAGCCAAAATATTAATCAATAATCATAATAAACCTAAACATCATGTATTAAAACCCATGAAAATTAAGAAGTGAAATTTACGAACAATATGAGCGGGCAGCATATAAATAATATATTTTATTATCAAAAAGGTGTGAAATTTTATTTCTAAGAAAAAAAAAGAAGAAACTTTTAATGACAATTTTATCTGTAAAATTAAAATTTACACAATTTTGCACCTTTGCATTGAAATGGTTTCGCATTTATACAATCTGTTCTGTTCGCTTAAGTATTATGCTATATAATCAATCTTTACATGTTGAATTCCGAGTACTCGATATGCAAAAGAGTCACTTCGATTTTGATTTAATAATCGACTCATAATAATATTACAGGTCCAAAGGACAAACTTCACAGATTCATTTATAAAGAACATGTGATCAGTCAAGTTATAAAAATCAAGAAATAAAAACAATCGGCACTCCCACCAGATCTAGGTTTTAAAAGGCTTTATTACAAAGGATAATGTATCAGTTTTGCTATGATACTTTTTCTCTTCTCTAGACATCATATACATAATTTATATAATTTATTTAAATATTCTTTTATGTTCTTTGTTTCTATCTTATTTTCCTTTTTATATTACATTCTACTCACACCAGCCAAATTGCCACCTTCTACTTTTTCACTATAAACAATACTTAAACAAAACCCCAAAATGACTCTAGTCATTCTAGGATCAATTATACCATCATCTAATAATCTTGAACTTGTCCAATAAACATCAGATTCTTTTTCTGCCATTGCTCGAAATATTTTATTTCTTGCTGCTGTTAATTTCTCATCAACTGCTTTACCAGTTCTAATAAAAATAAAAAATATAAATATTTAATGAAAAAAAAAAAAATCAATTGAACAATTTTAATAACTTACCTCTCGGCAGCTTCTCTCGTAATAATATCCATAACACCAATTAGTTGATCAGGCCCCATAACAGAACATTTACTATTTGGCCAAGAAAATAAAAACCTACAAAGAAAAAAAAAATTATAATTTATTCTATATAATTATGATTTTATAAAAATATTATATACACATATACATATATATCTTACCTTGGATTATAAGCTCTACCACACATAGCATAATTACCAGCTCCATAAGAAGCGCCCATCATAATTGTAATAGCAGGTACTTCACTATTACTTACGGCATTAACAAAATGTACTCCAGCTTTTATAATCCCTTCTTCTTCATATTTTTTTCCTACCATAAATCCCGTGGTATTTTGAAGAAAAAGAATTGGTACATTCCTAAACAATAAAAATAATTTTAAAATGTTAACTAATTTAAATTATTGCTCGCAATTTAATCTTTCACTTACTTACATCGTGTTACATAATCTAATAAATTGTGTAGCTTTATTAGCTTCTTGCATGAATATAACATTATTATTTGCAATGATACCCACTTGAAATCCTGAAAACAAATAAATAATTACAAATTAATTAATTAATTAATTAATTAATAATAATTCTTGCATATCTCCAAAAATTTACCATGAATATAGGCCCATCCTGTAATAATATTTGGACCATAAAGTGGCTTGAAAGCCGTAAACCTTGAACCATCAACTATGCGAGTAATAACTTCATTAGCATCAAAAGGAACTCTAATATTTGCAGAAACGATTCCTAATAATTCATCTTTTTTTTAAAAAAAATGATGATTTTTTTTTTTAGAGTTTGCGAATACATTGAAAACTGAGTGATCGATTCACACTTATAATTAAAAAAACCAACTTTCTAAAATATAATTACCAACATCATATAATGGTTCTTCAATCTTGGGACGAAGATGAGTAGTAGGAATTTTTCCTTTCTTTTGCCAATTTAATCTTCCAATAAATTCTCTTGCCTTTTTAATAGCATCATATTCATTTAAAGCTAATTGATCACTTAAACCAGATATTCTACTATGCATGTCAGCACCACCTAAACTTTCAGCATCAACAGTTTCACCTGTTGCCATTTTTACAAGAGGAGGACCACCAAGAAATACTTGAGCTTGATTTTTTACCATAATAATATAATCACTTAAACCAGGAGTATAAGCACCACCTGCAGTACTACTACCAAATACTATACTACAAGTTGGTAAATTTAATTTTGTTCTTTCTGCTAACATACGAAATTGTCCACCACCTGGATGAAAAACTTTAGCTTGTTGATCTAATTTTGCACCACCTGTTTGAATTAATTGTATAAATGGTAAATTATTTTCAATAGCAATTGTTGCAATTCTCGCACCTTTTGCTACACTAACTTCATTTGATGAACCTCCAAATAATGTTGCTACATTTCCTGTTATCAAACATTCTATTCCATTAACTAATCCTATACCTGCTACAATTGAACCACCTAATGTCATTTCATCTTGATCCCATCCTGCTAATGGACATAATTCTAAGAAAGGAGAATCTTCATCTAATAAAAGATCAATTCTATCACGAACTAATAATTGACCTCTTTTTAAATGTTGTTCTATTGCTTTTTTATTTCCTTGATTTGTTGCTTGAGTTAATCTATAATTTAATATAGAAATCATTGAAAGCATTTCATTATAATTTTTATGATATGCTTCATTTTTAATTATTTTTGATGTTAAAATTGGAATATCTGTTGAAGTTATCATTTTTGTAAATATGAAAAAAAAGAAGGAAAAAAAAAAGAATTGAATAAATAATAATAATCGTTAATATTGAAAGTTAACAGTCTTTATTAAATAATTAAATCATAGAAATTTTAAAAATAAAAGTAAAAAAAGAAAAAAAAAAAGATCCCCAAACTTTAAATTTATAAATGATTAAAGTTGTACAATATTAAGGACCGTTTTCAAAAAAGGATAGGATGGTCATTTTTTGTAGTTCTGACCAATAAACGATTCTATTATTGAAATGTAACAAGTTAATAACCAAATTCATTTATTATCATTATTATTTTTTTTGCAAATCTTAAAAGTGACAGTCGATTAAAAGTTCTAAACGTGATAAATTAATGTAATTTCATAAGATTTAAAAGCAAATTTCGTATTTAAGTAGATAATACGGTTTCTTTTATTAGTGCACAGTATTTACTTGCTTTTTAAAAACATAATTGAATAAAAAAAATATCAAAAAAAAAATTCTCTATGGCATTCGCCTTTATTAAATCGTAAAAAAAGAATAAAGTATTTTTTTTTTGTTTACAATATTTATATAAAAATAAAAAATAAAATAAAAGGTTTAAACTATCTTAAAGAAAAAGTAAATAATAGAAACATGTTTACTATGAACCGACCAATTTTACACCACCATAAGCGGCAGCTGCTGCTAAAGCACCTACAAATGCGATTTGCATTGCGCTTGATAAAGCATTATGAGGTGATGTGTACATCGCCTTAACATATCCAAATAAAACCAAGCAAAATAATGTAATAACGCTGCTAACTATTAATGCTGAAAACGTATTTTCCATAAAAAAATAAGGTATTAAAGGAACCAATCCTCCGATAAAATAAGACAGTCCGATCGTAAGCGCACTTTTCTGTGGGTAACAAAAATATATATATTTTTTTTTTTAATATAAACTGCAAATTTTCTTTTTTTTTTTAAAAAAAAAAATAATAATCTTACCAAGGATCGAGAAGGATCAGGTCTTTCAAGATTTAATTCAAATTTCATCATAAAATCCACAAATTTTTCTGGATTATCTTTTAACTTTTCAACAAGTGGGGCTACAGTCGCTTCATCCAATCCATAAGGTGTCAATATATCTTTGAAAAATATTTTGTTAAAGTAAAAATAAATAAATAAATAACATAAACAAATATTATATTATATACCGACTATTTCCTGGATTTCTGCATTCAAGCAGTTCTTTACCTCCCTACAAAATTTTAGAATTAGAATATATATATATATAATTTACAAAAAAAAAAAATTTTTTACCATTCTTCACGACGTCTTTCGGTATCATAATGATCTAAATCAGATTTTGCTGCTAAATATCCTCCGCATCCCATTGAAATCGAACCGGATATAAGTTCTTTTTTATTTGTTAAAAATATATATATGTATTTTTTTAATCATTTTTAATTATTAGCAACGTAAGACTTACAGATAATCATACCAGCGAACCCTCCAATTATCACAACACGAGAATCTCCCAAGGAAGATAATCCAGCCGCTAAAGCAAATGGTACCTAATAATAAAAAAAAAATGGATATAATTCTAAAGATATTAAGACCAAGATTGACAATTATTATAGTAATATTTTAATTAAAATTACATACTGTTAAGCCATCACTTAATCCTAAAACCATATCTCTAATAATCTCCGGAGATTCAAAATGATGCTCAACATGCTGTCCGTTTTCTGGTATGGACTCATACTGATGATGAAAAGATTTTCGTGAAAGGAAAGGGAGTGTCATTTTCAAAAATAATCAAAATTAGTTTGATTAGAATTTGGGCGGGAAGCGTGTGTATTTATAAAGATTTGTGACATAAACATTATGCAATTAGATTTTAACTTGTACTTTTTCATTATAGTATATACAGTCTATTCCTAAAACTTCGTAAATCTTGAATTTAAACTTGCAAGATTATCTTATCTAAGATATTATAGATTGTGGAAATATAGTTTTAACCAACATCCGATGCACTCAATTTATGTACGTAATCTTGCCGTGATTGCGTTATTGGAGCATAACCAAATTTGCAGACACCTTTCATCCCTTTCATCCGCAGATTAATGATATGTCTATGTCATCATTATAAAGTAATCTTTTGGTTTCACAACAAATTTATGTGAGCAGAAATTATAAACATGCGAGCAGGTCTATTTCACACAATTATTTGAATTAAAATAAAATTTTTTTTTTAGCATTAAGAAAATCTATTAATTAAACGGTAAAATAAAGCATATAGATACTGACGTGATGAAAGCAATTCAAAAGTGAAATGTATTCGATATATTTCAACAAATTGTTGCACAAGATTAATAATCTATTTTTCAATTCACAAAACAAACGAACATATTGAAATTGATACTTATATTCTTGATTTCTTGTTATTCAAATTAACAAATAAAACATAAATATGATATTTATATTTAATTTATAGTGATTTATTATAAGAGACACCAAAGGTTTTTTTTTATTTTTAAAAAAAAATTTTTTTATTTAGTTTAAAAAAAGTAATGGATTTTTATTGTTATTTAATATAAATAAAAGATTGACTAATAAAAATTACCAAAGAATAAAAAAAAATTTTGAATTTAAATTGATAGAAAATAGAAAAATTATAGAATTAATTTGATATGATATTGTTTGGTTTATTAAATAATATTATTGTTCAGTTACACGTTATTTCAACTAAAATTTACATGGAATTACTGATTCTTCTGATGTATGACCCAATAATATTAAAAATTTTTTTATAACTGTTAAGTGTAACAATTTAATATCTGCTCCTATTTTTAGTTATTAAACCTAAACTTTTTAAGTGAAATATACAAATAAATAAATATATCAACTACTCATATATATCATTTTACATTTTTCCTAATTATTTCGTTAGTTTAGATTCAAAAGGTAACCTCCTCCTATTCCTGTAACACGACCAACATCATATTTGGCTTCTAAGTATCTACGTAAATCCATTGAACCTTCATTATCTACTATAAATTCAAATTGTTTAATTCGGGTAATTCTTCGAGCTGAATCAAACCCTCTAAGAAATGAATTTAGTATTTCATCGTTAATAAGGATTGGACGTCTCATAACAAAAATGATTTTTTCACTAGTAGCAGTAATAAAAACAAAATTTTCTAATTCTGCTAATTCTTCTTCAGATTCCAATATTTTTGATACTGCTTTACCAATTGCAGCAGCAAATAATCCACCAAATAATCCACCCCCTAAACCAGAAGCAATAATCCCTCCAACACCTAAACCAGCAGCTCCAACTGATTGTAAAATTGCCACAAGACTACCAGCAGCGACATACCCACGATGTAATGACATCATCCATGCTGCAATGGAACC
>QKYT01000117.1:179110-215590 GCA_003550305.1 Glomus cerebriforme | reverse complement strand
GAAAGTTTAGGTAGTAGAATATCTGATTTAAGTGATCAATTAATTAACTTTAGATGAATATAATGTTATTGAGAAAGCAAGAAAAGATTAAATTAGCAAAAGAAAGAAAAAATTCCTGTTACCCATTATTTTCCAAAAATTAAAGAAAACACGAAAATTGGTTTTTACAAAAAAATATTTTTTTCAATATACTGTATACACTACACTGTATGTAAAATTATTAAATTATGTATGATTTGCCGCAGCACATAATTATCTCTATTTTTAAATTCGAAAGAATATGATTTTTAGCATTATGAAAGTATATAAAAAGCATAAGTATTTATTCAGTTATTAACATTTATAAATATTGTCTTTTATTGAGGTTTAGAAACTCACTCTCTTTTGTCCTTCCTTATAGTCTTCATACTCATTAAGCATAATAATTCTTATGGAATATGGTAATAAATTGTTCTTTACAATTTGAGCTGATTGCAGTCAAAACTGGTTATGACGAACCTCTTTATAACGAACTCTAACTCAAAATTTTTAAATTTCATAATAGTTCGTTATAAAAAGTGTAATGATACCATAAAGAGTATTGATTGTAATTATAGGCACAATCTTTTTATTTCCATTAAGCTCATGATATTACAAATAGCAAAAACCGACAAAATTTTATTTATTATGAAAATATATTTAATAATGTACAGTATTAATACTAAGTATACCAAGTATATATATATATATATATATCCATGTATAAGATGCTTGGGAGACTATTGCTGATACCGTCTGCATCATTGTAAGAACCCCTAAATAGATTGAAAAAATAATCAAGCAATAATTTACTGGTTAGTAAATTCGTCTATGTCCCACTTGACCACTTCCCTATGAAATCGGAACCAAAATGAGTTGACATTTTGATCCAACCCGAAAAATTTATCAATTCTTTTTGTTATCGCATTACTCATCTTAAAAATTGGACTTTCTAAACCGTCGGCCCCTCTCCAAATGTTGTATTCTAACATGCATGAGATCTTTAAATTCTTTGTTACTCATTAAGTCTTTAGTATTTTCAATTCAACCATCTCTATTTCATACGCCGATTATATTCATAATTATACATAATATCTTGATGAAACTTTAGAACTATAAAAGAATTGGAATTTCAAGTACTTCATGGCTAAGAATCAAAGATCTATGATAAAAAACTTTATTATTATCCAATTCCTAAGTCCATTGAATGAAATTACAACTTTAATTATAGTGGGCTATTAAATAATGCTAAGCAAATACATAAGAAAATTAAAAGGTAGATAGAAATATGTGGAATTCTACTGTATGAAGCATGAAATCATCGGAAATCATCTTTGCAGGAATTCTAGATACATATAATTAAATAAATAAAAAAGTTTACTTTCTAAATATATAATTAACAATGTCTATTGAATATAAGGATTAAAAGATTATATGGACAAGTTAAGTCATGATGAATTTTCTGGAGAAACAACTTTTGAAATTGCTTTATTTGGCATGAAATCTAGTTAAAAGTTCATTATTTTCATTATTAATAAGATAAGAGTTAATTATTATTATTATAAATAGGAAAATCAATCAAAACGTGTTTCTTTAAACAAGTTAAGAAGACTTAATTTTGGCAGACTTATTATTTAATGAGATATGTAAAAGAATCAAATAATAATAATTATTTCTATAATCAACCAAATGTACTATTAATTATTATGATATAATATCCTCAGGCTCGAAGGCTCGAAAATGAATAAGTGTTGAATTTCGCCGGATTACTGAACTCATCGGACTGTGATATACAAATTACTATCTCAAAAAACTTTAGCTACAGTATTTATACATAATTAATATCTACCGAAAAATCATTCTAACTCTTTCCTTCTTTTCCGAAAAGTATTCGCAAATATTATTAGTGTAACAATTTAATGCCTGTAATTTTATCTTGATTAGAATAGGCCCCTAATTTTATTATTTTATGATAGAGCATTAGATCTTTCGATATAAAAGTCAATTAAAAAATATTAGTTACGTAAAAAAGGGATATTATTTACAGCAAACTGTTATGTTTTGAAGATGATTAACAATTTGCTCAGACACCTCTCTCTACAATAATATACAGTATGTGGTGACAAAAATTTGGTCAATTTCCGTTTTTTTTTATTAAAATCTTTTAAATGAAATTATACAATTAAATCATTTTCCTAATTATTTCGTAAGTTTAGATTCAAAAGGTAACCTCCTTTTATTTCTGTAACACGATCAACTTCATATTTAGCTTCTAAGTATTTACGTAAATTCATTGAACCTTCAACACATTTTTCATTATCTAAAATAACCCTAAATTCAAATTGTTTAAGTTTGGTAATTTTTTGAACTGAATCAAACCCTCTAAGAAATGAATTCAAAATTTCATCATTAATAAGAATTGGACGTTTTATAACAAAAATGATTTTTTCACTAGTAGCTGTAATAGAAACAAAATTTTCTAATTCTGCTAATTCTTCTTTAGACTCCAATTTTTTTAATACTGCTTTAGTAATTGCACCAGCAAATAATCCACCCCCTAAACCAGAAGCAATAACCCCTCCAATACCTAAACCAACAGCTCCAACTGATTGTAAAATTGCCACAAGACTACCAGCAGCGACATACCCACGATGTAATGACATCATCCATGCTGCAATGGAACCAGCTGCAATACCAGCTTCACCGAATCCTAACGCAGCTACTGCACCACCAATTATAGCTGGTCCTGCAATAAGTCCAGCTACTGCAAAAGTGCCTGTTAACAAAGCAGTTTTGTGGCTCTTTAAAAATCTTTTTGCTTTTCCCGCAAAGTCGTCATTTTCTTGTGGTGGTTGTTGGTGAGCTTGAGTTATAAATTTATCCTTTAATAGAGAATCAAGAATAATTGCTTTACATTTATTTTCATCAGGAATATCTGAGAGATTTGTCATTTTTTTTTTTATTTTTTTTTTTACAAATTTTTTTTTTTGTAAAAAAAGGAAAAAGTTAAGCTTTTCCAAAACTAAGGCCGTTTGACTGATATAGTATTTGACTTTGCGATAAACACGATTTATTCCCTTAAATGGATAGATAGTTCGTGTGGGCTTATTCATAAAACAAAGAAATTTTGTTTTAGCCAATTAATATAATAAGATTTGACTGAAACTCAAATTAGGATAAAGGCACGGATTGATCGCAAAAATTGGTGTTCACCATAATTTTATTATTATAGTCACGTCTTTGGTACAGTAATTTTTTTTTTATCCTTTGAATTTCAACGTAGTATTAAAAAAATCCCAAAAACATTATAAAAAATATTATTATACCAAATCTGATATTACGACATTAAGATATTACATTAAATATTTTTATGGAAAAAAATATTTTTATTTTAAGATATGTGACGATAAGCCATTTTATTAAAAATCCTTTAAATGAAAATAAACAAATAAAAATTTAATTTTCATATTTAGTCCCTAAGAATCCAGCAAATAAACCAGTAGTCCCTAAACTAGATCCTCCAGCGCCCGCCTAAAGCCGCGTGCAACCTCGGGACGAATCATGCCTCAAGCTCTGTATGAATGCTAAAGGAATAGAAGTGGGTGGAGTGATTTGTAAAGTGATGATGGATAGCAATAACGCTAAATTTCACATTTCATTAATTCCTAGAAGGTGATATAAAGAAAATCTTCAAGATGATGAGCAGAATATTATTAAATCTGATATTATAACACTTGGAAGTGGTTTAGAAGATAAAGCAAATGCTCCAACTGATTGTAAAATAGACACAAGGCTACCAGCAGGGACGAAGCCACTATATAATGACATCATCCATGCTGCTATGGAACTAGCTGCAATACCAGCTTCACCAAAACCTAACGCAGCTACTATTCCACTAACCATAGCTGGACCTGCAATAAGTTCAGTTACTGCTGCAAATAAAGCAATTTTGCGATTAGATCAAAAATCATTGACTTTTCTTGCAAAGTCTTAGTTGATGAGATTTAGTTGTAAATTTATTCTTTAATAGAGTCAATAGAGAATCGAGAATAGTTGCTTTACATTTATTTTTATCAGGAATTTTCTGATAGATTTGTCATTTTTATAAATCTTAATTTTAATTAAAAAAAAAATGGATGATTTTGTCTCAAAATCAAGTTATCAAGGATGTATTTATATATATATTTGTCTTTGCGATAAAAATGATTTATCCCTTAAATTGATAATTCAATTAATATAAGATTTTGAAAACTTAATTAAGGTAAGGCAATGTTGACGTTGAAATAATTAGGCCGTCTAATATATATATAAAAACCAATACAGTCTAATACTTGAATGGAAAACATCAGTAAATCCTTTACGATAATGAATCCCCTTGTGCAAGTAAAAAATCAAACAAAATTATTATATCATTGATCAAACGAATGAATATATTCCCCAAATAAAGAGTAAGGAACAGGGGAAATCAATAAAATTTAAATCAAGCACGAGATCTAAATATTTAAAAAAAATGATAATAATAATGATATGATACCGTGTTGTATAAAAAAAAAATTACACGACTATAAAATTGTATAATACAATAAAATAATTGACAAAAATGATATTTTTAAAATTGACAAGACAAAAGTTTAAGTTGGTATCACTTTGGCTTGATTCTAGAAAAATTTATTTATCACGATACTAAATCGATCTTTCCAGCTTTATAGATGAAAGCGGACATATTTCCATTCTTGAACCTTTTTGCACCGAATACTGTTACCAATTAATATGAGATTGGGAAAACTCAAATCCAACAGGCGGGATGATCTAGTAATACGAAAAATCTTACTAATGTATATACTGTAAGTCAATTGGCTAATTTCTGTATATACATTACCACTAAGAAAATTCTTCGACAATAATTTTGGTAAGGAATAATGAAAGTAAAGTTTGAGAGGTTAGAAGAATTTCTCCATAATTTTGGTATTACTACGCGATATCCTTGCTAATTATTTCTATGACGGTCCTTTAAAACTGATGTATCCAGATCATCGTTGAAGATTATTTTGTGTATAACGTTCGGGATCTTTTTTTTTTAAAAAAACTGTTAAATTTCAATATTAGCAATTATTATTATTTATCAATTTCTTACAGAAATGGTAACTCTGTTGCGTTACACGTGTTATGGTACTTTAAGAATAAAATTTTATTCTTTACGTTCTCATTATTATTAGTGATATAGATTATTTGTGAGTTATAAAAGAAAAATTATTTTTTCCTCCCATCCCTCTTACTATAGGCAAATGGATACTATACGTTCCAATTGTTCAATTGTTCATTTATTATTTGAAGTTGAGTAGTCCTAGTTTAGAGAATTAACAAATGAAATTAGTGTAACAAAAGGTGCGAGAATTGCAACAATTACTATTGACCATTTATATAATTAAATCAAACTGGTTATGAAAAATTAGATCAATGAGCTAAAGTTTTCATCCAGGTGGTGGACAACTTCGTATGTTAGCACAAACACAAACTACAAAGAACAAAATTAAATTTATCAACTTGTAAATAGTATTTGGTACAGTATACCTGATTTAAGTGATTGTATTGTCATGGTAAAAAAAAAAAAAAATCAAGCACAAGTAGTCCTCCTCTTGTAATATAAAAATGGCAACAGGTGAAATTGTTGATACTGAAAGTTTAGGCAGTAGAATATCTGATTTAAGTGATCAATTAATTAACTTTAGATGAAAATAATGTTATTAAGAAAGCAAGAAAAGATTAAATTAGCAAAAGAAAGAAAAAATTCCTGTTACCCATTATTTTCCAAAAATTAAAGAAAACACGAAAATTGGTTTTTACAAAAAATATTTTTTTCAATATACTGTATATACTGTATGTAAAATTATTAAATTATGTATGATTTGCCGCAGCACATAATTATCTCTATTTTTAAATTCGAAAGAATATGATTTTTAGCATTATGAAAGTATGTAAAAAGCATAAGTATTTATTCAGTTATTAACATTTATAAATATTGTCTTTTATTGAGTTTTAGAACTCACTCTCTTTTGTCCTTCCTTATAGTCTTCATACTCCTTAAGCATAATAATTCTTATGGAATATGGTAATAAATTGTTCTTTACAATTTGAGCTGATTGCAGTCAAATCTGGTTATGACAAACCTCTTTATAACGAACTCAAACTCAAAGTTTTTAAATTTCATAATAGTTCGTTGTAATGATACCATAAAAGTATTGATTGTAATTATAGGCACAATCTTTTTATTTCCATTAAGCTCACGATATTACAAATAGCAAAAACTGACAAAATTTTATTTATTATGAAAATACATTTAATAATATACAGTATTCATACTAAGTATACCAAGTATAAATCCATGTATAAGAGAAAATTTTAGGATGATTTTGCTAGGGAGACTATTACTGATACCGTCTGCATCATTGTAAAAAATCTTAAATAGATCTAAAAAATAATCAAGTAATAATCTACTGGTTAGCAAATTCGTCTATGTCCCACTTGAACACTTCTCTATGAAAAATGAGTTGACTTTTTGTTCCGACCCTTTTGTTATCGCATCACTCATCTTAAAAATTGGACTTTCTAAACCGTCGGCCCTCTCCAAATGTTGTATTCTAACATGAGATCTTTAGAATCTTTGTTACTCATTAGGAATGTGTAAGTCTTTAATATTTTCAATCCAACCATCTCTATTTCATACGCCGATTATTCATAATTATACATAATATCTTGGTGAAACTTTAGAACTATAAAAGAATTGGAATTTCAAGTACTTTACGGCTAAGAATCAAAGATCTATGATAAAAAACTCTATTATTATCTAATTCCTAAGCCCATTGAATGAAATTACAACTTTAATTATAGTGGGCTATTAAATAATGCTAAGCTAATACATAAGAAAATTAAAAGGTAGATAGAATCTATATGTGGAATTCTACTATATGAAGCATGAAATCATCGGAAATCATCTTTGCAGGAATTCTAGATACATATAATTAAATAAATAAAAAAATTTACTTTCTAAATATATAGTTAACAATGTCTATTGAATATAAGGATTAAAAGATTATATGGACAAGTTAAGTCATGATGAATTTTCTGGAGAAACAACTTTTGAAATTGCTTCATTTGGCATGAAATCTAGTGAACAAGTTCATTATTATTTTTTTTTTATTTAACAGCATACTTTATTTAGTGATTTAATTCAATTCATACATATATAAAATAAAATAAAAAAGATCTAACCTAAACAAAATAAATGGATCTCGTCCCTATCTAGTTTACATAAATAAAAATCTAAAAAGTATAAACTAATCTAAATTCCTACGCGATAAACCTAATATAAGAACATGCCCAATATACCACTTCGCAATGAGAGGTAGCAACCAGGCCGACCATCCAAAGAGTAACAAGTATTATTATTATACTGTAAATAGGAAAATCAATCAAAACGTGTTACTTTAGGCAAGTTAAGAAGACAATTTTGGCAGACTTTATTATTTAATGAGATATGTAAAAGAATCAAATAATAATAATTATTTCTATAATCAACCAAATGTATTATATTTAATTATTATGATATAATATCCTCAGGCTCGAAAATGAATAGGAAGTGTTGAGTTTCGTCGTTAAATAAGCTCATCCATATCGGGTTACTTTTACGTATCTTGAAAAGTTCACAAATTACTAAAAAAACTTTTAGCTACAGTATTTATACATAATTAATATCTACCAAAAAATCATTCCTTAAAGTATTCACAAATATTATTAGTGTAACAATTTAATGCCTATAATTTTATCTTGATTAGAATAGGCCCCCTAATTTTATTATTTGATGATAGAGCATTAGGTCTTTCGATAAAATCAATTCATAATATATTGCAAAATCAGGAAAAAATATTAGTAACGTAAAAAATGATATTATTTACAGCAAACTGTTATGTTTTTAATAGGTGATTAACAATTTGCTCTCTCTACATTGAATTAATTACAATATACAATATGTGGCGACAAAAATTTGGTCAATATCCGTTTTTTTATTAAAATCTTTTAAATGAAATTATACAATAATAAATCATATTCCTTTAGTCTAGATTCAAAAGGTAACCTCCTTCTATTTCTGTAACACGACCAACTTCATATTTAGCTTCTAAGTATTTACGTAAATTTATTGAACCTTCAATACATTTTTCATTATCTAAAATAACCCTAAATTCAAATTGTTTAAGTTTGGTAATTTTTTGAGCTGAATCAAACCCTCTAAGAAATGAATTTAAAATTTCATCATTAATAAGAATTGGACGTTTCATAACAAAAATGATTTTTTCACTAGTAGCAGTAATAGAAACAAAATTTTCTAATTCTGCTAATTCTTCTTCAGATTCCAATATTTTTAATACTACTTTAGCAATTGCACCAGCAAATAATCCACCCCCTAAACCAGAAGCAATAATCCCTCCAACACCTAAACCAGCAGCTCCAACTGATTGTAAAATTGCCACAAGACTACCAGCAGCGACATACCCACGATGTAATGACATCATCCATGCTGCAGTAGAACCAGCTGCAATACCAACTTCACCAAATCCTAACGCAGCTACTGCACCACCAAATACAGCTGGTCCTGCAAAAAATCCAGTTACTGCTAAAGTGGTTAACAAAGCTTCTTTAAAAAATTTTTTGTTTTTCCTGCAAAGTCGTCATCTTCTTGTGGTGGTTGCTGTTGAGCTTGAGTTATAAATTTATCCTTTAATAGAGAATCAAGAATAATTGCTTTACATTTATTTTCATCAGGAATATCTGATAGATTTGTCATTTTTTTTTTATTTTTTAAAAATTTTTTTTTTTTGTAAAAAAAAAAGAAAAAATTTATGCTTTCTAAAACTAATTTGACTGATACAGTATATATATGACTTTGCGATAAACACGATTTATTCCCTTAAATGGATAGATAATTCGTGTATCTTATTATTCACAAAACAAAGAAATTTTGTTTTAAGCAATAATTACCAAATACAGCTTCAATGATTAATTTTCTAGCCAATTAATATTTGAAAATTTAATGAGGGCGAATTAGGATAAGGCAATGACAACGGAGAAATAATTACACCATCTAATGCACTGATTTTAATTATTAAATTATTAAAATTTATATTATTAATAAAAAAAAACTAATACAGTCTAATACTTGAATGGAAAACATCAATAAATCCTTACGATATGAATCCGTTTATCCGCCTTGTGCAAGTAAAAAATCAAACAAAATTATTTATATCATCAATATCATTGATCAAACGAATGAATATATTCTCCAAAGAAACAGGTAAGTTGGTATCACTTTGGTTTGATTCTAGAAAAATTTATCACGATATTAATCGATCTTTCCAGCTTTATAGATGTTCAAAGTCAAAGCGGACATACTGTATTTCCATGAAATTTGACGCAGTATAGTAGTATGTGATGTTTGGCGCAGTATTGTACTTGAAACACATTTATCTGTGCTTTCTTGAATATGAAGTGAATACTACGTGAGGTGTAAAGTACCCTAGATTATTTAATCTATTAGTGATAGAAACGAATTATACAAAGAAATAATATGTTGTGACTCATTAAACGGTCTAAGATCTACGTGCTCCCTCTCTTGAAAGATTTTATATATTTCTTTATTTTCATTATATTATATATTATCACTTAACTGTTTTTTTTTCTCAATAATAAAGTTTCATTCAGATCAGGTTTCTAAATTCTAATCATGTATGAAAGTATGTACATTTTAAAGTATATAATTTTTTTTCTTGATACAAGCTTTGGCTAATAAAAAACTAATGACTACCAAGATTATTGGCATTTTAAAGAATATAAAGGAATGCTACTGAAAAACCTCAGTACCTCATCATGCCATTATGAGAATTTTAACAACGTTAGTGGATAGGATGACACAAACAGTTATTAGCTTTAAGTATTAAACCTATAACTTATCACCAGCCTGGGTCAATGTAAAACTATAGTGTCTTCTAAATACCCCCATGTATAGGTAGGTATACAGTACATTAGAAAAATATGAACCATAGATGAGTACCGTGATTAAATTTTTTTTTATGATCATGTGAAAAGAATATTTTCTATACATGGTGGATGATCTAATATTCATACGCTAAACGCTAATTTCTGATTAATAATATAAACACACCAGTCTAACACTAAGAAAATTCTAGAGCTTTAGAGCTTTAACGCCAACATTTTTAGTACAAGTAAAGCATCCGATAAGAATAATTATTTTAATTTCTTCTCCATAATTAGCTAATAAAAATATACTATTAACATCTACATTATTTAATAAAGGTATATTCGATCATTTTTAAAAGATTTTTCCATTATTTTGGTATTACGACTTGACACCAAAACCTGTTTATCAAAATGTATGAATGTAAATCAATTATTAGGCTAAGGCAATTCTCGTTAATTTTTTTCTTTTATAAAGAAAATTGAATTACAATTTACAAATAATAATAATGCCAAAAAATAAATATTTATCAAAAAATCATGCTTCGAAAAACACAATTCAAATGTTTCACCAAATCAAATTCGTTTAGAAATAATAAAGAAGCATGGATTCTTATTTGGATATAAAATGAATTATCCTTAAATCACAAAAAAAAAACCATTAATTTTGTACATTCAATATGGTACACATACAATATATAGGTTTTTTTATGACCAAGTATTAATTAAATACTAAAATTCTTATTTTATGTATAAACCTTAAATTTTAATTCATCATATATATCAGATATGGAAAATCTTTTGCGTCGCATAAACACTCAAGTTAATATCCTGATTTTATATTTAATAATTTTTTAAATAATAATAATATACAAGTATAAATAAATAAAATAAAATAAAAAATAGTTAATTAAATAATATTCTTATATCATTTTCCGAATTATTGATTTTTTCATTTAGATTCAGAAGGAGGAGGAGACCTCCTTTTACTACTGAAACTTGAACAATTCCATAGGTACTTTCTAAATATTCACGTAGATTTTTTGAACCTTTAATACAATTTTCATCTTTTAAAATAATCGAAAATTCAAATTTCTTAATTTGAGTAATTTTTCGAGCTAAATCAAACCCTTTATAAAATGACTTTAAAATTTTATCATTAATTAAAAGTGGACTTTTCATAACGAAAATGATCTTTTCATTAGTAGCTGTAATAGAAATAAAATTTTCTAATTCTGCTAATTCTTTTCCAGATTTCAAATTATTTAGTAATGCTTTAACAATTATACTACCAATTAATCCAGCAAATATTCCACCCCCTAAACTAGAAGCAATAACCCCTCCAATTCCTAAACCTGCAGTACCAAATGATTGTAAAATTGATATAAGACTACCAGCAGTAACATACCCACGATGTAAGGAAATTATTCGTGCTGTAATAGATCCAGCCGTAATACCAATTTTACCAAATCCTAATGCACCTACTACTCCACCAACTATAGCTGGTCCCGCAATAAGTCCAGCTACCGTAAAAGTACCTGTCAATAAAGTAGTTTTATGGTTATATAAAAAATTCTTGGCGTTTCCTATAAAATTGTCTTCTTGTGATGGTTGTTTCTCAGGAGCTCGAATTATAAATTTATCTTCCAATAGAGAATCGAGAATAATCGCTCTGCATTTATCTTCATCAGGAATATCTGATAGGTTGGTCATTTTCTTTATAAATTTTTTTTTTTTTTTTTTTGAAAAAAAAACGAATTTCAAAAGAAAAGATTTTTTTTAATATTCCTGTTGTGAATTTACTTGAAATGGTATCTGAAAATCAGATGATAATGGTGTAAACAAAACCATAAATCATAAAAACCAGTTACATCCTATTGCGGTTAATGTGATGATCATGTGGGGTAAATTGAATATTCTCCAAAAAAATACATGTTCATTGTAGAATAGGATATATTTTTTCTGGTTACAACAAATTACACTCCTATTATTTATAACCCAAACGGTTTAAAAAATAATTTTGGAAGAAATTATTAATTACGATAATTACATTAACTCCTTACTGTATCTAATCTAAATGTGTAAATAAACAAAATTTACATATCCATTAGCTTTTAACGTCCTTAAAGAATTTTTATATTGAAATGCCTAAAATCCTATATCGGAAAACAGTACTTTAAATTTATAACGGAAACAAATTGCATTGTCACTTTATTAAAATTTCAAGAACTATAATTTTATATTATTTACAAGCAAATTTATAATTATTTATAATTAATACTCTCTCTATAAACCTAAAATAATTTCCTTATGTTTTTTTTAAAAAATTTTTGAATACATCTGCAAATATAGTACAAGATTACAAAGTGCTAAAAATCAAAGGGTATTTTAAATAAAATACATAACTTTAGCTAATTCTTTAGAAACTAAAGGAATTGAAAAAGTGCTTTCACAATTGCTTGATTCACCACAATTTTTTTCTCCAGTGACCTCATTGATTGGATAAAGTCGAGCGCGTGCTGCCAACAGATGTGCATAAGCAATTGGAGGTACCACAGAAATTGCCGAAGAACATCTAAGTAGTATTAACCATAAGAGAATATATACTGTATATGTATATTTTTTTTGTATAAAAAACAAATATACTGTACCTGGCATAAAGGTAACTTAATCGATAGGTTAAATTCTGTATATCATCAGCGCTAAAATTATTTTCGTCATGCAAAACATAATAATGAGTCGGACGTGTAGTTCCTTGAAGTCCAGAATGAGATTGTAAATCTATAACAGATAATAAGAAAAATTAATAGAATATTCACAAATAATGAAGCAAAATTAGAATCTTTAATGAAATCACTTACAAAAATCGAATTCTTTACAATGAACGATTGATTGATCAACGACGGTTCCAGGGATACAATTTCCTAATTTATCTGTATCTCTCCTATCTAATGGGACGAATCTAAAGGAAGAGACATTCCCTATATCAATATAAATTATTTGTTAAAAATATTTTTATTTTGTTACTTTACCTGGTGTGATGCCTCTTTTGTGCTATAATAAAGGTCAATTTTGGAAGATCCTTTTGATAAATTTTATCAAAAGCATTCTTCAAAGCGATTACTTCTCTGTTAAGTACACTACGAAATTGGCCCTCGCTCACACCGTCTCGATAAAAAATCATTCGTTTTGGAAGAACTTTATTTTTCTCGTAGAATGCTTTCAATAAATCAGATATCATATCTCCAAGGCATTCGATCATTTCATTACGGATTTGCTTGTTGACACTCACTCTACCGTAATAAGTTGTTGCATTTGGTTCGACGGACGCGCAAACTGCTGCAATACTAGGCTGATCCTTTTGTCCAACACCAGGATGAGAAATATCTGCTCCAACAATCATTGTCTAGAAGCAAATAAAAATTTTTAAAACTAAATTCAAAAATACTTGAAGAATTTTTTAGGTACATTACTTACAGGAACTTTTCCAATCGTTGAAAGTTCTTCTTTTATAAGATTACAATTATGTCCGCCTAGTTTGGCATTTATTTTTAATCCAATATTGGCCCATAGAGATTTATTGTTTGGATTACGCAATTTGTCAGCAAGAATGCATTGAGTTACGATTCCAATTTTAGTATCAGCAACCATTTTGACTTCACCATAAAGTGGAGATGGCTTTCTTGGAATAACAACAATTATTAATTGTGGCGGAAATGATTTATTGATATGAGCCTTTTGAACAGCAATTTGCATTGACTAAGTTGAATAGATGCAGATATTAGTGGAAAAAAGTATATTTTCTTAGTATAAGTAATAGAACAACTTTATTTACCGCTTCAATATTTCCCTGCGGATTTCCGTAATTTATATAAGGATCATTTCCAACTTCCTAATAAATAAAAGGATTATTTAAATATTATATTTAAACAGGAATTCAAATAAACCGATATTTAGCCTACCATTCCGAATTCAACTAATTTTTGTTTTAGCCCCGACATGCATCTTTTCACTTGATCAATAGAACATGTCCTTTTATCAGTCAAAACAAGAACTGACCAATTGTGCAATGGTTTTGTCTATAAAGAATATAAAATGAATGGTTAATCGATTCTATATCAATAAATAAATTAAGAAAACATACTCTAAGTAGAACAAGGTCTCTGAGATTCCAACGTCCATTTTGAACAGAAAATGTATTTGGCAGTTTGCTATTTGCATTAAACATAACTGTTGGAGATTTTAAAACTCTCGCTATAAAATGAAATAAAATAAATCGAATTAGTACATATATAATATGTACTGTATATCACCTAAACATAAATAAACTAATAATACCATCGACAATCATCATCTTAGGATCAACTTTAATTCCAAAATCACGTAGATTTTCATCATCATTTTGCTTAAAAACATTTCGAATGCCATTTTCTATTTGATCGAATCGTTCCTGAGGTTTACAGGCTGTAAATTTGATCATATCGGCTTTGGCTCTATCTCCAATCATTTTCTCATATTTTTGACCTATAAATACGTAGAAATTGAGGATTTAGTTTGATAATTTTAATTTATAATAAACTCAAAAAAAAATAGTATATTTACCAGGAAGAATGTCACAGACTTCTATTGGAATGAATAAGTTTTTCTTTACCACAATACAAGGAAGAGATTTGAATTTCAAAGAATGATTATATGTTTGCGCAAAATAATCAGCTACATTCATTTCAACTCCTTCCTTTTTATTCGTGAATGTAGTGAAATCTGCGGCTTGACTTGTTAAACGTTCTATTTTGTATTTTTGTTGTTTCTCTCCACGATGAATAACTTTGATTTGTAATCCCTTAAAGCTCTATATCATTATATTATAAATAGTGGTTAATCACGTTATAATAACGTTAAATGATTATAAATTCGATTCTTATTAAAAAAATTACACGTTCAAGACATCTTCGTTCATTATCATTGATTCCACGTCGCAATTCTTCAACATTTCGTTTGCCTAAAATTTTTACAACGTAATCCAATAAAGACCCGTGGGGATGAAATACAGCAGCACATATATCAATATTTACAACCATATATCCTAATATATGTTTAAATCGATTTTAATAGAATTCAAATAAAGTAAAAATTTATTTATTGTTTTTTAAAGAATGTTTACCCCAACCAGGTCTCATTGATTGACAGAATCCAGTTTTTAATTCAATTCCTCCATATAAGTATTTTGGTCTATTATTAGACTCTGGGAAAACTCCACGCTTGACAACAGCAAAATTATTTCGTGGTTTATAATTCAATACAGTATTCAAGATTGTAACGCATGTTTGAATTTCACCCGTTAACGGAGCCGAGCCCTTAAGATAATTTAATAATCTTTCTATATTGATTTCTTCTACCTTACGGATAGTAATGTGAAATGTCTTTTCTTTGCAAAGACCATTCGCTTCAAGTGTGATCTACAAAATATATATTATTTAACCTTCAACACATTGCTATTAAATATTCTATTGTATTGTACATACTTCTTTGATTTCACCTTCATCATTGAAAGGTAACGGCTTAGTACAATAGATAGAATTATTGCCGTCAAAAATAGGCATGGCATCACCAAAATGGTTTTGAATAGCCATATTCGAGAAGAGTTTAAACGCAAGAGGAGTTTTGACTGATGGCTCAACGATAAAATTATAATGAAATAGGTTTTTTTGAGGCAAGGCAGATACTTTTAGATAATTGGTTCTCAATTGGATAGGTCTTCCATCTTTTCCAAGACCAGGGCGATTGGCAATTTGCAACTCAACTGCGAATTTAATATCTAAGGGTTTAATTTTTTTGGCACCTTCTTCTTCGTTAACTTTAACATTCTCAGAAAGGATTCGTTTAGACATTGTGAAAGTTAAAAGCTGTTTGAAAAGAAACGATATTATTTAGTTAAAATTGTTTGGTAAATGGAAATTTATGTAAAAGTGTGAATGAGGAAATGGTCTTTTTATAATCTTTGAAGCAGTAAACTTTCTGATAAACTTATCGATATCGAATTATTTTTATTATTCATTGGACTTTTAATGCAAAATCTAATTATACAATTTTACTTTAAGCTGATAGATTACTCATCATTTTTAATTAATTAGTTATTATTTAATTACAATTACATTATTACATTATTTCAAACCACAAAAATAATAATCTCTTTTACATGAGAAAGATATGATGAATCAGATCTCATATTTTATTTAATAGAAGGCTAGTTATATAATGAAATATAATAATATAATGAATAAAACTCCCAGCAATTTTATTGGTCGTATCAATTGCTGCGCACTGAGTAATCTTTTTTTTCCAAATGGAGAAAAAAAGCACGATCTTTGAAAGTTATATCTCGCATAACTGATAATATCATTAATATGCCTCCTAAAAAAACTAAAAAAACAAAGAAACAAGCAACAAATTCAGCAAGAGGATATTCTACGACAAGTGCTCCATCAAAAAATAAAGAAGCGTTAAAAAATGAAATAGAATCAATAGATTCTCAAGTTTCTTCAACCATTTCTGAATCTTCAATAACTGAATCAGTCGTTTCTTCTAAACAAACTCAAATTGAAGAAAATATTAATGAAGAAGAATCTTATATTAATTCAATAATTGAAAATTTTCAAGATTTAGATTTGAAAAAAGTTGATGCTTATTTTAAAGATTCGCAGGATTTAGTTAAATCTGGAAATTTAAATGATAATCAGGTTCTTAGTCTTGATAGTAATATTGAGCATAAGATATTGAGTTTTATTAAAGAAGTGGGATATCAAGAATTAGGTATGTAAATTTACTTTGAAATTTTTTTTTAAAATTTATTTCTAATAAATACTTCATTCTTATCCTATTATTTAGATCAATCCATAAATTTGTATACTAATAATCTTTTGCCAAAAGAGCGTATAATCTCATCATTGAATAAGCTTTATTTAATTTTATTACGTCTTGGATTCTCACGGGAAAATATTAAAGAATCTTTGAGAAATTTAAATAGTGCAGAAGTCAAAGATGCCTTAGATTGGGTAAATCATAACAAAGTTAAATGTAATTTTTTCTTTTATTTAATTATTAACTTACTTTAAATTTAGTTATGCATTCATTTACCTTCGGAAGATTTGCCAGCAGGATTCGTTGATAAGATTTATTATGAAAAAGGCAGATAATTTTAATGTTTTATATTTCAATGTATTCTTAGCATTTATTAAAATTGTTTTCTTTTTTTTAAAAAAAATTCAAAGGAATGAATATTTCAGCTACAAGATCCACAACACCAGAAACACCTCAGCTATCAATAAAGAAAGGAGATGTAGTGTCTAAGGTTCATATTATCTAAAATAAAATTTTCTTTCATAAAATAGATATTAAGAAATTAATTTTAGATCATTTTCTAAAAAAAATAGGAAAAGCAATCTTCGGTGCAACCTTCTTCATCCACATCTAAACCGAAACGAACTAATATAGTTGAAAAAGACATGAAGGATTGGATTTTGAATAGACTTGAAAATGATGTATTCTATTTAATTTCATTATTTTGATTTTAATTTAATGTTTTAGTCAAAAAAAAAATTTTTTTTGTTTCAATTATATTTCAAGGCATCAGATGACTCGGAGCCTGAACCTACAACAACTTATCAACCATTATCTTTAATATCGAAATATGCTATATTAAGATGTGAATTGATTTTACAAAACAAAATTTTGTCCGTCTTAAATGAATCTAATCATAGTCAAACAAAGCAAGAACAAGCTAGTCAAAGAATTAATGAATTACAAAAGGAAATGAAAACTTTGGAGAAATCATATGAATTTAATAAGAGTGAAGCTGAACAGGAATTTAAAAATTTAATGAAATTTAAAAATTTAGATAAAGAAGTCAAAGAAATTTTAGGCGACGAAGTTAAAGATGATAAAACTCTTCTGATTAATGAAGATAAACGATTTTTAGAAATTGATCAGGAAAAGAATATTATGAAGAAAAGAAATGATGATGATGATGATGATTTGTTTGGTGGATTATTGGATAATGTCCCCGATGACTCAGCCACTTCTAATGTTTCATCAACAATAATAAGAGAAATGCTTCCTAGATCATTTACTGGAAGATTACCAAAAGATCAATTACTAGAATTTTGTCGAAAGGAAGACAGTAAAGCTAAAATCAGGTTTGATGTGGATCGTGGTGGAAACCTTTATAAGTATTCTTTGAGAATTCAGTGGAGTAATGGACAAAATAATGAATGGAATATGGGGAATGTTGCATGCCGAAGTAAAATAGAAGCAGAGAATTATGTTGCTACTTTAGCATTATTTGAATTGACAGATCGTCCTTTGTACCGAACATTCCCTACTTTTTATAGAGAATTATGGTTAGAATTAGCAGAAGGAAAAAACTCTGTTGAAATTAAAGCTAAATTAGCCGAAGAACAAGAGAGAATAAGGTTGTTGATTGATATCGTAGAAGAAAAAAAGAAAGAAAATATTGTAAGTTATGACAACGATCTGAATTGATTTTTTTTGGTTTATTTATTCATTTCATTCTTTCTGATAGGTTGAAGAAAAATCTAAAGTTTCTGATGGAGAGATAAATCAAGAACAAATTGATAAAGAAGGGGAATCCAGTATAAAGCAATATAATATTGTGGATAAATCTAGCAGTGAAGGTGAAGCCATGAAGAAAGCTTTCTTGAATAAACAAAAAAATAAGACATATTTAGATATGCTAGTAAATAAATTTTTTATAATCAATTTTGTACATGGAATATTTAAAATTTTAAAATGAAAATGATTAATTTTCCGATTGATGATATAGGAAAAAAGAAAACAGTTGCCAATATATTCACATAAGGATCGATTTTTGGAAAAATTGAGTAGAAATCAAGTTGTTATTGTATCTGGAGAAACTGGATGGTATCTATTAAATAGCATATATATTTTTGAAAAAGATTTTTTGTTAATAAAATCTTGAAATTTGATAGTGGTAAAAGTACACAAATACCACAATTTATAACAGAAGATATGTTAATGAATGGATATGGAGATAGATGTAATGTTATTTGTGCTCAGGTATATAGTTTATAATATTTTTTTTTATTCAATTTGACAAATTAAATTTAAAATATTTTATTTTATATAATTAGCCGCGAAGAATTTCAGCAATTTCAATAGCACACAGAGTTTCTGCAGAAATAGGTGATTTACCAAGGACTATTGGAACTTTTAAAGCATTAGTTGGATATCAAATTAGATTGGAATCAAGAGTTTCTAAAGGAAATATTTTAACGTTTTGTACTTATGTTAGTAAATTTTAAATCATTTGTTTTTTTATATAAAAATATATT
Source organism: Glomus cerebriforme (assembly GCA_003550305.1). Classification (NCBI taxonomy): domain Eukaryota; kingdom Fungi; phylum Glomeromycota; class Glomeromycetes; order Glomerales; family Glomeraceae; genus Glomus; species Glomus cerebriforme. Next base: position 196,178 of record QKYT01000117.1, on the reverse strand, counting down.
ATTTTGATTGATTGATTTATTTATTTATAGGGTATATTATTAAGAAGATTAGAGAGTGATGAATTATTAAAAGATGTTAGTCATGTGATTATCGATGAAGTACATGAAAGAAGTTTGGAATCAGATTTCTTGATGATTATTTTGAAGAGAATATTTGAGAGGAGAAGCGATTTGAAGTAAGTTATAAAAGAATAAATCAATCCACTATTATTTTAACAACAAATAAATATGTATTTTCCAGAGTTATATTGATGAGTGCAACAGTGGAAGCAACAAAATTTTCTCGATATTTTGATAATTGTCCGATAATTGAAATACCTGGTAGACTTTTCCCCGTTGAAGTTAAATTTCTTGAAGATGTTATTGAAGAAACAGGTAAATTATAAATTAGCTTCTTTTTGTAAAATATCTTAAAATTTTATTGATTTGATCTTTATTTTTAGATTATATGATTGAAAAAGAAGATGAGTTTGCAAGAAAGGTCTATAAACAAGTCAAAGGTAAAGAAGGCAGTGAATTTTTTTAATCTTTAAAATTTCTTTATTATTCATTTTTTAAATATACTATATAATAGATGAAGGAACTGTGACAATAACAGGAAGAGGACAGACATCACATACTATTAGATTACAGTATGAAGAGGATATGGATAGTACATACACTGATTCAAATATCTCTGAAGAATATATTGAACGATACTCTAAGAAAACTCGATTAGTTTTATCACGTATTGATGAAACCTGTATAAATTTTGATCTCATTGTTTCTCTTTTGAATTATATTTGTAACAATCCTGAAGCAAAACAAAAAAATGATATACCTCAAGATGGAGCTATATTAATATTCTTACCTGGAATGGCAGAAATAAGAAGATTAAATGATCAAATCTTATCTGATAATAATTTTAGTGATACATCAAAGTTTTTAGTATATCCTTTACATAGTGCCATAAGTTCAGAAAATCAAAATATGGTATTTGATATACCGCCAAAGGGTATCAGGAAAATTGTTTTAGCAACTAATATAGCGGAAACTGGAATTACAATACCCGATGTTACTATTGTTATTGATACAGGAAAAGTCAACCAGATAAGGTAAGTTTTAACACTTGAGAAAGGTAAAATTTATTTGATAATTGGTTTATTTATTTATTTATTTTGTTAGATATAATGAAAAAAAGAAAATTACAAATTTACAAGAAATGTTTATATCAAAAGCTAATGTTAAACAAAGAAAAGGGAGAGCCGGAAGAGTAAGAGAAGGAATTTGTTTTCATTTATTTACAAGATGGAAATATGACAATGAGGTAATAATTAGTTTTGGAAATTTTAATAAAAAAGAATTATAATAATAAAATGTTTAATTTTTTATTGTGTATAGATGCATGAATATGAATTACCGGAAATTTTAAGACTACCATTACAAGAGTTGTGTCTTAAAATTAAAATTTGTGGATTAGGAAATATTGAGCAAGTATTAAACATGGCATTAGATGTTCCATCATCTCAGGCTATTAATAATGCTATAATTACATTACAAGAGGTAATTGGCTAAGTCTATTTTTTTTTTAAAAAAAACTATTTATAAATATTATACTTTTTTATAGGTACAAGCGTTAACAATAGAAGAAGAGTTAACGCCATTAGGAATACATTTATCACATATACCAGTAGATGTACATCTCGGAAAAATGTTATTATTTGGATCAATATTTAAATGTCTCGATCCGATATTAACAATATCCGCAATACTCAATTATAAATCACCATTTTTAATACCATTTGGCAGAGAATCTGAAGCTGATATTGTTATTAAAAATAAGTTTAAAGAAGGAGAATCAGATTTATTAACGATGTATAAAGGATACGTTTTATGGAGAGAATTGTATGAAAAAGAAGTTATAAAAAAAGGTGGTGGCTGGAGAACTGTTAGAGAATTTTGCGAAAAAAATTTTTTAAATTTACAAACCTTATTAATGATTGAAGATATTAAAAGACAATTTTTAGAACTATTAGTTAATATTGGATTTGTTAAAATTGATGAGTCAAACAAAAATTATTTAAGCAGGTAAGTTAAAATTCGGAAAATATTATTATTATTTTATTATTATTATTTTTTTTTTTTTGAGAAAAGCAAGAAAATTAATTTTATGTTTCCTCTTAGATATAGATTTCAGAAATCTCGTTCGCTTTGTATTATTCCATCAGATTACAATCAAAATAGTAATTCATATGCTATAATTAATGCAACAATTTTAGCAGGATTATATCCAAAAATTATTTATCAAGATCCTTCAACAAATCAATATTTTACTGTAATGGATAGTGGAAATTTGACTAGCAGTGCAAGCGGAATCATGAAAGTTAATCCAAGGAATATTTTTATTCATCCATCTTCAATTACATTCAAACAAGCATCAGATTTAAAAGGAAGAAAAAATCAAATGAATTGGTTTACTTATAATACTTTAATACAAACTACTAAATTGTATGTTAGAGATGTTAGTAAAGTTGAAGTTGTAGATTTGGTCTTATTTGGAAGAGACATTGAGATAAAGGTAAGTTTAAAATTACATTAAAGTTAGTTATTTATGTTTAATAATAATAATATATATATATTTATTTTTTTTCTGTATAGCATGAACATAAATTGTTAGTTATTGATAAATGGATTAAATTACAATGTCCTGGTAAAACTTCCAGTATATTAAAATACTTGAGATATCAGTTGGTAAGTTTACAAAGAAAACTTATTTAAATATTTCTAATTTATTTAACCATTTTTTTTTTCTTTTCTTTTTTACTATAATCTGAATAGAATAAAATATTGAAATATAAAATTGATTATCCGACAAAAGATTTAGAAAAAGAACAGGAAGATTGGTTAAGTTTAATCTTGGAGGTTATAAAATGTAGTAGTACAAAATCATTATAAAGTTAATGATGATTACACTTTCTCTTAATGGATAATAATAGAATGTAATAATTTTAAGTTTAAAAAGTAATGATTTTTAGAAGACGGAATTAGTTGCTCATTGTTATCTTTTTTATACTTAGACAAACATTTATTTGTTTGTAAACGAATAACGTTTTATCATTTGGTATATCCCATACGAATGGGTCATTTGAACGAATTGTGCGAAGACTGAATATAAATGCTAAGCGCTTTTAGTAACCGTATTACCGTATACTTTTCTTTTTATGTCGATTATTTATCTACAAATTGAAAAAATATATGATGATAAACTTTGTAGATCTGTGTTTATTATAAATACAATTTTTTTTAAAGAAAAAAAAACAAAAAAAAAAAATGGCCAACCGAATTTTTGACAAAATTCTCTTGTTACTTATTCGAAATAGATTTCGTACTACATCAAATATTTTATTACCATTTATCTATAATTTAAAATCATCTTATTTCTTTCAAAATAAAGGTTTAAATAATAAATCATACAATGCTATATCTATTAATGTAATAAATAATGTTTCTCATTTAAGATATTATTCTTCATCTTCTAATAGTAATGATGTTAGTTTTGATGAATTGCAACAATTATTGAAAGAAAAAAATGAGGGAAAACAAAAAGATGTTCGTATCATTGATGTTCGTGAACCTTTTGAATTAATTGATGGTCATATTCCTCATGCTATTAATATTCCTTTAAATCAATTTGAAGAAGGTAAGTAAAAAAAAAATCAGTTCAAATATATGAGTAAGATTTATTTTATTTTTAATTATTTTTAAAGCTATGACATTATCCGAAGAAGATTTTAACATAATTTATGGATTACCAAAGTTTAAAAAAGATGATAAAGTAAGAAATTAATTGACTATAAATTTTCCTATAAATTTATTTTAATATTAATTAATATTTATTAAAGATCATATTATATTGTAAATCTGGACAAAGAAGTATGGTTGCTGCTACTGTTGCTAAACATTTTGGATTTACAGAGTAAGTGTTAATTTTGAATAAAATAAAAACATTAATTAAAGCTTGTAACAATTTAAATCACTTTTTTAGAGCTAGAAATTATCCCGGAAGTTGGTTAGAATATTATGAAAAGAATCGATAACAGAACGATAATTTATTAGAGTAATAAAGAATAATAATTAACCATGTGAATTAACCACATGATTTTGAAAATGTTAAAATAAATATCTATGTGAATTAATCGTGTACGATCACTGTCTTTCTTTTTTATACTTAACAATATTATCTTTTCAGAGCCCAAACCCCCTTCTTCTTGAGGGTGTTCCAGGTTCTCTTTTTCCGGGTAAAATAATTCTAGAATTTTTAGGTGTTGCAGCTGATTTACGTAACTGTTCTTTATCCTCCTCCTCCTCCTTTTCTCTTGCCATTTTGATTTGCATTTCCATTGTCATTTTAGCCATCTCTGCTTTGTTGGCTGCTCGTTTTTCCTAAAATAATTCATCAAAATTAGCTTACTTTTTTTAAAATGAAGTTCAAAAATATATACATTAATAAACTTTACTTTTTGTGTGAAATTCTTTTCTTTAACTGAATAGAACATAGGTCTAAAAAAAGAGTGAAAGAAGATTAGACTTTAAGGATTCTAACTAAACAAACTATATTTATAATTATTAATTATATTTATACATTACCCCATTTCAGCTAACCAATATGGGTCTACAGCAGTAACACACTGCATGTATTCTTTTGATGTCATTACTAATTCGTGATAAACGATATAATCTGGTGTATAACCAAGTCCATATAATGCACTTGTTGGATGAAGATGGCATGGCATTCCTGTACGGCAATTTACATATTCTCCAATTCCCTTTACTCTTGCAGCTTGATGAAAGTATGCAGAACAGATACATTTCCGCACTACATCCCAATCGGTGCCACAAGTGACAATTTCCATCTTTTCTGCTTTCATAATATCCAATAATTGTGATCTCACTTCTTGAGCTTTTCTCATGGCTTTAGAATGAATAAAATGTTTCACGCACCATTCATCCCGAAAACTGGAAAATGAAATGATAGTACAAAGTTACAAAAAAAAACTTTTTTTTCTTTAAAAAAAAAAGAAAGAGAAAACAGACGCAACTAAATCTTACCCATGAGATTTCCATTGTGTATAAACATGTAAAAGCGTTAAATGATCACTTTCAGGTACAAAGAATTTTTCTCTAGCAGCATCACTTTGTTCCATTCTCTCTTTAGGTCGGTAAAATACCGATGGAACAGAAAGCATAGATACTATAGTCTAATAAAAAATTTAAATGTTAAAATTAGGTTTAACGAATAAAAACTATTATTTTAAAAAACAAAAATATACCAATATCTCTGCTGTACATCCTAATTCCTCGGACGTAATCAACATCTTTGATAGTGAAGGGTCTAATGGAAATTCGACCATCCTTCGACCAAGAGGTGTTAATTCTCCAGTATTATCCAAAGCACCCAGAATCCATAATTGATACATTGAATTCAGTATGTTATCCTGAAATCAAGAAAATATTTTAATATTATAATTAGATAAATTAAATTTATTATTTGTAAATTAGACATTTTACCTGAGGTGGAGGATCCATGAAATCAAAATCCAACAAATTCTTTACTCCTAAAGATTTAAGCAAAAGCACCACATTTGCAAGATTTGTACGCTGGATCTCAGGTATTGTATTCATAAACATTTCGTGATGATAGGCTTGTTCCGTGTAGAGACGAAAGCAAGTCCCTGCACCAGTACGGCCGGCTCTACCCGATCTTTGATTCGCATTTGCCTTTTATTTCATTTATAACCCATCATCAATAATAATATTGTGGATAAAGAAATTTAAAAAATCTTCAACATACCTGACTGATTGGTGTAATTTGTAAGGAATCCATACCAATCTTTGGATTGAACACTTTGAGTTTATTATATCCTGCATCAACAACATACATAATACCATCAACTATATAAAATAACGAGTTAGAGTAAATATAATTTGCAACGTTATTTCAATATATTCTCTTTTATTACTTACCAGTCAAGGAAGTCTCAGCGATATTAGTTGCCACGATAACTTTTCGGGCATTGTTAGCTGTCTTTTCGAAAATCCTAGCTTGAAGGTCAGCAGGCAATTGTGAATATATTGGTAAAATTTCCAATGGAGGCGGATTATCCAATTGCTGCAGACGTTCTAAGAATAATAAAATATTAGTTTGACATAAAACGAATGTTTTTAGAAATATAGAAAAAATTGACCACTCACCTGCAATCACTTGACATGTAATCTCAATATCTTCTTGTCCAGTCATAAATACTAATATATCGCCTGCGGGATGACCCAAGTGGATTGCCAACACTTGTTTAACAGCACTATCGACATAATCTTCACAAGGTGTCTTACTGAACATTATCTCTACAGGAAATGTACGACCGGGTATTGTGAAAGTCGGACAATTTCCGAAAAATAGTGAAAACTATTATTATAGTTATTAAAAAGACATGTTAGCTATGTTATGAGATTCTAAAATATAAGAGTAATCATTAATACGCACCTTCTCGGCATTCATTGTTGCTGACGTGACGATTAACTTAATGTCCCTTCTGCGAGAAATTACTATGAAATTGGAAATTAACTATAAATACTATTTTAAGCGAGAAATTACAGGTCACATAATAACTATTTAAATACCTTGTCTTAATAAACCCATTAAAACATCTGTTTGAAGGGAACGCTCATGAGCTTCATCCATAATAATTGCACTGTAATGATCGAGATCAGGCTCCTTAAGTGATTCACGAAGCATAACACCATCAGTCATATCTAAAATAAATTTTATGGATATTTAATATATATATTCAGATATGAAAATATTTTAAAAAAAAATTACATACATTTAATAACAGTGCTTTCTGAAGTACAATCTTCGAAACGAATGGCGTAACCAACCGTGGTTCCAAGTTTACACTATACATCAATTAGTTAGTAAATGTAGTTTAAATTATTTATAAATATAAAAAAAGAAAGAAAAATCCTTACTTGCATTTCTTCACTAACACGTTTAGCAACCGACATAGCAGCAACACGACGGGGCTGTGTACAGCCTATAATTCCATATTTGCTATATCCATCTTCATGAAGATATTGAGTGAGTTGTGTAGTTTTTCCAGATCCAGTTTCACCAACAACAACAACAACTATTTAAACGTAGAGTATATAGCAAATTAATAATTGAATTAAATGATATGATTACTTTTTATAATTTGAACACACCTTGATTATCTCGTATAATTCTTAACAATTCTTCCCGAATAGCAAATGCTGGCAAAAATTCACGTTGTTCACGAAGAGTTTTTGATCTCGCAAAAACACTAACCGCTTCGGATGCCTTCAAATGAGAAGCAAATTGTGAATCTCCTTTCGGATTTTCCATAACATCTTCATTTGTTTTTGGTGCTATATTGAAAGCAAAAAAAAATAAGTATTTAAATTAAATTCAATACACTGCAATAGACATTAATTTTACAAACCTGCTGAATGTTCTTCATTTGGCTTAATTCCCATAATATTACCAAGCGCGGTACCCGCAACCTCAACAACATTTTTTGCAGCCTATTTAAGTACATAATATATATAATGTTAGCAATTTATTATGTTAAAAGAGAAGTACGAATAAAATCTATTTCAAACCTTTTGACGCTCAATTTGTTCTCTCTTTTCTTTTACAAGCTGGCTTCCCTTCCTAGAGAAAACAGACATATCAGAAGTAGGATCTTTTACGGATTGCACAGCTTCCAATTGTTTGGTGAATACCATGCGTCCATCAAGAAAGGGTGGTTTAAGATCGTGGACGAGTAAATGAACTCGAGCCTATAATTATAATAAAATTTAGTATATAAATAAGGGAAAATGAATTTCAAAAATTTTATTATAAAATAAAATATTACATCAGAATCATCCTCAAAATCCAAATCAATTTCTTTCCGTTGCACAATACCACTAGTGAGCATACGATTTGTTTCCCATAGCTCATTATCTTTGTTATACTGTTCTTGCCTCGCAGTCAGTTTTTTCTGAACGAAATAAAAAATCAAAGATAAATATTAGTTATATAAAAACATAAATATTTTCTTATTTTACAATACATACAAGTTGTTTTTGTGCAAGTTCTTGTTCCTTTTTCTGTACATAATCTGTATAATCCGCAAAAGGGTTGTGCTCTTCATCGAGAGCCTAAACAAAAAAAAAAACGGTAAATTATTATGGAATAGACAATATAATTATTATAACAAAGTCAATCTTACCCCCGATGACTCCTCAATATTATACCATTCTCTATCCAAATGTTTTTGTTCCTCCTCCCACTCAAGTCTCTCACGATCTTCGCTAATATCTTCCTCTTCTTGATTATAACGGTCTCTATATTCCATTTCATCATAGTCAAAGGAAGCAAGGCGTGGGGTTGGGAAATCTCTAGGTGGCTTGTAATCTACAAAACAAATCAAAAATTAGCATTATTATATATTAAGCCAAAAGGAATAAAATCACAACCCCTACCTTTTCGAGGTGTAAGTCCACCTACTGAGAATCTTGAAGTCGGAGTTGAAGGTGTGGTATCCCACTCGCTACGACTTATTCTAGAAGAACTTCTATCTGAATCTCGCCAAGGACTTAAAGAAGACGATCGTTTACTTGAACCTTCACGCCATGTTGTAGTAGATGGAGTGCGTCTGCTATGACCATCACGAATTGATGATACAACAGACGGTGATCGCCGGCTGTATCCATCACGGCTAGATGCTATCGAAGGTGATCTTCTACTAGAAGATACAGAGGGCGAACGTCGACTCGAACCATTTCGTGGTGAAGATACTGAAGGTGACATTCTGCTTGATCTAGAAGATTCATATCGATCCCGATCGTCGTCTCTATCACTTCTATCACTCTTGTCGTTATAATCTGACCTTTTATAGTGACCACCTAATTAATGAAGCATGTCAATTTTTGGTCGAAATGAATTGATTCAAGGAATATTATAAATCAAAATGATTTTTACCCATATATTGGTCCCGCTCCCTCTTATGTTCTTCTAACCTACTACGAGCTTCATCCAGTACGGTATTAGGTTGTGAAGGAGTTCCATTCCTTTTACGATAACTTGATTTCGAAGAAGGGGAAGATCCTTTGATTTGTTTTTTGTGAAAGTATAAGTATTATTGCCATACCCTAAGTCAAAAAGACAGAATTGAAATCCTATGGAATGGTATTTGGCAGTTTAAATAATTTCGGGAAAAATAAGAAAAGTGGTTTACCTCTTAATTTACTATCATCTACACTTTCAATTAATTTGTCAGAGTCTTCATTCCATTCTGATGTGAGTCCTAAATTAATTCTTTTAGCTGGATGTTTATCATCATCTTCTGGTGCTTTCCTTGCAGCAGCACGTTTTTTTTCTTCAGCTATTTTATCTAATCCTAATACTGATGCCCTTGGTGCGGGAGCTTTAAAGACATGACGATTCTGTATAAATATAAAAATATTTTATTAATGATAAGAATAATTGCGATTAAAACTTGTAAAATAAACATTCATAATCTTACATCATCGGAAGACGCTAGTTTTCCGGGACGGATCAGACCACCAACTGAAGGGCCAGTTGAGGTTAATACTTCACCTAATACTGTGGTATTGTTAAGAACAGAAGATAAATCTGTTTTCTGAATAGACTCTTCTTTTAAGTGTTTCCTTATAGTAGTATATAGATCCACCAAAAATTCGTCTTTAAACCTTCCGAAACCCTGACAAGCTATTTTAAAATTAAACGTAAGATCTGATAAGCAAAATATGTTAACCCATGAAAAAACTTTGTTCGATATATTACCTTTTATAAACGTTTCAACACTTCTATGATCCTTAGCTACTTGAATGACACTCTTAGCTAAAAGATCGTTAGGATTTAGAAGATTCAAGGCTCTGGACAACTCAATCGCGATTTGGTGAATAAAATCATTGTTTTCGCTTTCAGATGGTTGAGACATTTTTGATAAAAAAAAACAAGAATTAACTAAAAAATGCGAATTAGGATGCTTTAATTATATTAAATGTAAAAAATATTTTCTAGATCTGTTGGACGACCCCGACAAAATTTCGACTATTTATAAATTTAAAAATGAGTTCGTGTAACATTGTAAATCATGTGATCACACTAGTTCGTTTAACGTTGATAAAACGCCTTCACAATTTATTAATCACAGGTTACGACGTGTTTTTTTTAGTTTCGTTCTTTAAAACTTTCAAATGACAAGACTTAACAATGGAATTTGACAAAGGTAATAACGAATTTAATTTTTCTGACCTTGACGATGAATTAAACGACTATGAAGTTGAGAAAGGAAAAATTGCCGGTTTCGACTTTGACGCGTTGGATTTTGAGGAAAGTAAAAAAGAAAACTTTAAACAGCAAGAAACCTCAACAAAAGCTGAAAAGAAGAGTGGAAGAGCCACGAAGAAAAGACGCGTTTTATCCAAAGTAGACTATGAAAAACTAATAGGACCGGACGGTTTGGCAAAATTGAAAGAACAAGGTCCAAAATTAAAGTTTGCGGATAGTAAAAAATCAAAAGACGCGACAATAGACAACCTTAAGACTATTGTTAATTTTTATCAAACTTGGGCACATGGATTATGCCCGCAAATGAAATTTAAAGATGTTATTTTTCAATCCGAAAATGTTTGTAAGGAAAAAAGATTAAAGCATTATTTGGATGGTTTACGTGAAGAAGCCAAAAATAAACAAAATGATAGAAACGACTATTTGTCAGGCAAAACTCTGGCTGATGAAGAATCAGTATTTTGGCATACGCCATCCCAATCAGCTTCTCGAAATAAAAGGGTTTCAAGTTTTGAAGATAGATTCATAGGCCAAAATAATGATGATGATTTAATTGTTAGACCCCGTCTATTATTTACAAGTAATGATGGAGCTGAGAAAAATTCACCTATTGAAGATCCTGAAGAAATTATTGTTGAGCCATTCCAACTAACTATTGATAAGGATCTAACTATTGATAATGATTTGGAAGGAATTGTTCAAAATGTTGGTTCACCAATTAGACATAATATTTTAAGACCCCGTCGGTTAGTTTATGACGGTGAACCAGATGATATTTTGGGGGATCAAAGTGGAGCATTTGATGATGTCGGTTCACCTAGTGAATCACGTGACGATATTTTGATCAGTAATAAGCAAGCTTTAAACATGGATATGGATCAAATTTACGAAGATCCGACTTCATCAACTTTATCTCCTGGGATGAATTCAAGTTTTAACAAGCGAAATTTACATTATATATACGAAGACAATGGCGACGGTGAGTTAAGCTTAGCTCACGGAGAGATTTTAAATGCTTGTGCTCGTGATTTATGCAAAAATCAAGATGAAAATGATGATATAGTCGGATCAGATAAAGAAAATTCACAACCATGTACAACTGAACTGCCCATGTCTAAACGATCAACTTTATTCTTTGATCTCGGTGACAGATATGTTGATTTGACACCAATTTATGAAGAGGCTAATGCCTTTGATAAAATATATGATTAACAAGAGCAGCATCATTAAGGAGTTTATTTGTTCCATTTTTCTCTTAATAGTTTCATCCAAATATTTCTGAAAACTGATTCCTTTTCTTCTGGTTTTTGATAATCATTAATCACTGGTTATTGTTTCCGATTTTATAAATTGCGGCGATCAATAATTATATATGCACAGAGAACCAAATTTTCATTCTCATTTTTCCATGTATTGTGAATTACTGCCGGAATAAATATAAGTTTACATGTATGTCATTTTCATTTTAAATTTTTAAATAATTCAGTGCTTCATATCCGCAGCTTGCATGTGCCGCTCTGCACGTCTGGAATGTGTGCCAGGTTGGTGGCGCAGGTAACCAACTGTGGCGCAGAAAATTTTGCAAAAAAAAATTTCTCAATATATAAAGCTTTTAATGCAATATGTGTATTTTTGCCCGCTTTGCAAGTTTACTTAGAGTAGCAAAGGTGATTTGAAGGTCGTTTTTGACATTTCAATTTTTTCGTTAAAATTAATCTAACCATTTTTGGAAATAATCGGCAATGAGGGATTTTTTTATTTTTTTATATGTAAAGTCAAAAACGACTTTTAAACCCCCCCCCCTTCCGGCCTTTAAGTAAACTTGCAGAGCGACTAAAAATACAGCCACATTAAGGATTTTGGGAGTTTTTTATTAAGTTATAAACTTATTTTTTATAACATTTGAAAATTGCTGCGCCATTAACCTGGCACACATTCCAGACGTGCTGAAAATTATTATAATTATATTAATTATTGTATGTTATATTATTAATTGCATAAAATAAATGGATAGGATATTCAATATGAATATATGGCTAAACGACAATTAAAATTCAATGCTTACATTATAAAAATAATTTTTTATAAGAAAAAAGTAATGCCCACCTGTCACGTGACCTATTTTATCACGTGATCTATACTATATAATAATTCCATATGAAAATAATAACAAATTTTACAATCAAGCTAATTATCCTAAAAACTTTAAATTTATATGCTTAAATAAACTAGTAATTCAGTAATTACAGTAATTACAGTAATTTATTTGAAGAATTTATTTCCAAACATGAAAATAAGACTAAAGCTAAAAAAAAGGTGACGTGCGTGACAATGCAATAACTATATGTATCAATATATTTATTTCTTTTTAAAAATAAATAATTAGATCTATTAAAATTAAAAGGATTAAGTATTAATTATATTCTAATTTCTTAACTAACTTAACTTCCTGTTGATTCTCTATGATTTCTTACACATTCAATACTACAAAATTTCAATCCAAACATTTCGAAAGGAACTAATTCAGAAAGAGATTTTCCACACATGGCACAAACAACATTTCCTATAGTCATACCTCTATTTTGCATAGAATTTATTCGTGTCTCAGCAGCTCGGGCACGACGCTCTCTTTCAATTCTCATACGCATTTCGGGTGGTAATCCAATTAATGAACTAGAACTATCAATTGTTTTATTCAACGTTAATTTCTTTGATATTGATGTTTTTGACTCTGATTTAGATTCAATATTTTCAGCTACTATTTTTCCCTCGGATTCAACTAATTCTTTCTCTTTTTTATTAGATGTTGCTTTTTTCTTTTTTTCTTTATTCTTCTTTTTCTTTTCTTTTTGTTTATTGTGTTGCTCTTCTTCCATTTCCTTCGTCAAAGGACTAGGTACATGAGCAACGCTCCAATCCCACTTATCCATATGTTCCGCCATATATCTTCGAAATATATTACGTGTTTCTTTATCCTTTGCCAAATCATAAGGTGTCAAATTCTTTTCCGAAATAATTGTTGGATCTGCTCCTTGATATAAAAGATATTCAACAATATCATGATGTCCGAAATATGATGCCAAATGTAGTAAGGTTGGTGATTTGCTAATATCATTCTCAGAAATTGGTGTTGAAGGGAGGAAGTCTGTCACGCTGATAGAATGTTTGGTGATATGATTCTCAAATAAACTCAATTTCCCTTTCTTTATAAATTGAATCATTTTAATTATTTCATTTGATGCTTGTTCTAATTTATTTGATGATTTAACTGATTCAGCTGATTCTATTGATTCTTCTATTGATTCTATTATAATTTGGGAATTTTTCAAATTTTTCTCAGTTAACTTATTATTTAATAAAGATTCATTACTATCATCATTATCTTTTATTTCTAACATCTTAACTCTAGTTAGTTCTATATAAGATTTTCTTAATTCAGTAAAAGTCTAGAAAATAAATGAGAAAAAATTAGATTGCGTAAATTATTTTGAAATCAAAAATACCAAACAATTCACCAACCGGACGTTTAGTGGAAAAAGGAAAACTCCTAATTCTTTTGTCATCTATTTAATAAGATAAAAAATTATTATTATAAAAAATTTTCAATTTGATAAATTTTATAACATTTATAAACATACCTTTCCTTAAGATTGCTCCTTCGTAATTATAAATGATATTTTTGTTGTAACTAGGTGCATGAACAAAGATAAGCTCGCTTTCTTCAATCATCGATTTCCACTGTTCAATTAAAGCACGAATGCTTTTTTGTAAAACGGCTTCATTATATCTTCTTAATTCAGCACCTGCGGATTTAGCTTTCCCTTTTGCATTATCATTGCTAGCCTGACTTCCACCTTGCTTCCTACGTGCTTGTTTATTACAATTCAGAGATTAAAAAAATATATATTTTTTTTAAAAAAAAATATAAAAATAAATTGCTCTTACTCGTATATCGATGAAAAGTTTTATGAACTATCGCTTTAACTTCTTTAGCATGAGTCACTTTTGTATTTATTGTGATATCCAAAATCAATGCTGCGAAGTGACCACCCCTAATCATTAACATTGTCCATAATCTTGGATTTTCTTCGTTAGACTTGATTTGAAATTTGCGAATATCATCAATAGCTTTTTTCTCAAAATTACTTAGAATATTTTTATATATACCTAAATTAATTGTGATTGGAAATAAATGAGGACATGTAAACCATAAAATTGGTTCTGAAACTTTATATTCAGATAATTCATCATCTTCTAAATCAACTTTTTCTTCTAGTTTGTTTACAAGTGTTGCAATATTATCGTCTGTTGCATCAGAATCTTCTGTTTCTGATCCCGAAATACTTGACAAACTGTCTAAAATATAACAAAAATTAATTTAGTAATAATTGACAAAAAAATAAAATAAAATAAATAAAGTTCTTTTTTTCAATTTACCACCAATCAATTCTTCAAATTCTTCTTCAGTAGTTGGTTTATATTGACTTTTACCATATTCTAAATTAACAGCACGTCTTTTTACATTAAATCTATGCCAATCTAATTTATAGTGAGCTCTTTGTTGTTCCACACTATCGAATGATGTTATTCCACAAACAAAGCATGTAGGTTTCATAAGGTCATCATTATTTTTATTTTGTTTAGTGAAAATATCGATTTCTTTAATTTTTGTTGTTTTTGTTGTTTCTGATATTAATTTCGTTGAGGATCCTATCGAATTTTGTCTTAATTTGATAACTGATAATATTTCAGGTGGTAAAGAAAATATTTGTATTGGAACTGATAATAACTTATATATATCCATTATTTTATTTAAAACAACCAATTTTTTTTTTATGAATGAAAGGTGAGGAAAGTTATTCTATTTATACAAACATAACACCACTTGATTACGTAATGTTGTTGCTCTGGCTAAAAATCTGATAGATCGCAGACCGCAGTCCGCGCAGTTACGCAGTATCGCCCCTAAATGTGTGCCAGGTTTGTGGCGCAGCAACTTTCAAAAAAATACATACCAAATTTTTTCTCAGATATAAAGCTTTTAAATTTTTTACTGTAAATGTGTTTTC
Organism: Glomus cerebriforme; assembly: GCA_003550305.1. NCBI lineage: Eukaryota > Fungi > Glomeromycota > Glomeromycetes > Glomerales > Glomeraceae > Glomus > Glomus cerebriforme. The sequence goes on along the minus strand of QKYT01000117.1, from coordinate 180,752 downwards.
TGCTGCTCTGCAAGTTTACTTATGCTTTGAAGAAGGTTTAAAATGCTGTTTTTGACTTTACATATAAATGATTGATTTTACCGTCTTTGCCGATTATTTCCAAAAATGGATTTGACGAAAATAAAATTTTTGTCAAATAAGTCAATAATGATATTTAAAATTGCTTTTAACACTCTAAGTAAACTTGCAGAGCAGCCGAATTTAGGTATATTTAGTAACTTTTAAAGACTATATGTTAATATAAAAAATTTTCTTTTTATGATTTTTGTTGCACCACATCGGCTAGCTGTGCCACAACCCCGGCACACATTTTGTTTTCATCCCTTGAATGTGTGCAGGTTTGTGGCGTAGCAATCTTTTAAAAAAATACATAACAACTTTTTTCTTTGATGCAAAGCTTTTAAATTTATAATGTAGATGTAATTTTAGCTGCTTTACAAGTTTACTTATGCTTTGAAAGAATGTTTAAAACACTGTTTTGACTTTACATATAAATGATCTCTTTACTAATCATTTTCAAAAATGGATTTGACATTTTTGTTTAAAACTGCTTTTAATATTCTAAGTAAACTTGCAAAGCAGCATGTAATTAGTAACTTTTAAAAGCTATATGTTAAAATAAAAAATCTTCTTTTAGGTCAGAGAAGTATATAATAGAGTGTAAGAGCCAGTTTGCACTAAGAAAGTATTATTTTCAGAGGATGTATTCAGAATAATACAGAAAGGAGTGGTATTGGTTTAACCAAATAAGTATTGTATGTCATGTGAAATAATATACTTTGCTGTATGATTTGTAAAGCTACTATTATGTATATAATAATAAATAATTATTATATAATTTATAATACTTTTCTGCACCAGTATACAATCAAGACAAAAGTCTTATTGTTTCACACTGTCACACAAAGGAAATATTATCTTCACAAATACAAAAGAAATGTATTATTTTCACTTATTTTACATGAAAAATTATTGCTTCTTAATATATTTTTACTTATAAATATTTCATATGAAAAAAAATATTATTGCTTATTTTACACAAAAAAACATATTATTTTCACATAAATAAAACAATACTTTTACTTGTTAGTTATTTTACAAGAATATTATCTTTACTTATTTTACACGAAAAACAAGTAAAAGATATAGCATTAAAAGAATAAGAAATTGCATTAAGGGAATGTGAAGCTAAAATTCATGAGATAGAATTATATAATTATAAAAAAAAGCATCAATTAAAATTGGTTAATTAACAGTATTAATAAACGTATTTCAAATAGACAAATACAGTATAATACTTTATTTTAAAAATTAAAATTTTTCTTATTTTCTATTTTAACACTATATACAAACTTTAAATTTATAATAATAATAGATAGTTACTATTCTTAATTTTTTTTATGTAGTAGTTGAGTATAAATTTTAAATTAATAAATATATAATACTCATTTTGATTGTTTATACAGCTAAATATAATATACTATAAAAACTATACTCAATAGTGATTACAGTACCATACAATACTTATTTAGTTAACCCAAAACTATTTCTTTTCATCTTCCTAATTATACATGAAACCGAAATGAAAATGGCAAAGTCGAAATGATCAAAAAAAATTCCACGAGGGTCGAAATGAATTACG
>QKYT01000117.1:151755-170606 GCA_003550305.1 Glomus cerebriforme | reverse complement strand
TCTCTGGCTCGGCTCGAGCCGGCTCGTGCGGAACTTTAACGCTGGCCAAAATATTCTTATTTGGATCTTAGATAACGTTATGTAATCCAAAAAAAAAAGCAATTTTATTTTTCTCAAAAATTGAAATTTTGGATTACGCAAGATACCTAAAAGGAGGTACGTCTAAAGCGGAGCAGAATCACATAATTTTTGTAAAATTTTTGGCCAGAATTATGGCATTAAGAAATTATGCATATGATAAACAACAGGTGATAAATAGGATTTCACCTATCGAAAAAATTCTAAGTCCCTAGAATACTTAGGAAAAATGGAAAATGAAGGTGTGACGCAAGAGTGATAGATATGCACTATGATCACGTGATTCTGCTCCGCTTTAGACATTCCTCTAAAAGGCAATTTTATTGCAGATCATTTAATTCTGGCCGGAATTATAAATCACATGAAGGGGGTCGATATATCGACCGGTCGATAAATTACAAAATCCTTAAATTAAAATATATTAAAAAATAAAAAAAAATTTTTTTTAAAAGAATTCTTTTACCTTGTAAATGATAAAGTTTAACTATTTCATTATACAGTATACTACATCAGTATTTCCTTTATATATTTAATTTATTTCTATTTTCAAATCGGAAAATGATATAATCATTTATTGGTGATACAAAAAACTGTTAAAAAAACCAATTTCCAGAATTTTCATGCTTTACTAGAATTTTTCTGAAATTTTTCGCTGAGCTGGATGGCATTCTGAGCAATACCCTTACAGAAATCTTCATCCTTTACTACTGTCACACCAACAGTTCTTGTGACTTAACAGTTTATCAAATATTAATAACTTTGCAATTTATTAAACCTTTATTTAGCATCTAACTAATTATTTTTACAGTAATTATACAGAAGTTTAACACAACTATAGCAATCAGTAATACATATTTGTACACAAATAATATATAACGTAATTAATTAAATCAAAGATGCACTTTTACTGAACCATATTTATGATGTTTTTACTCCATGTTATTTTCTTCTTTTCCTTTTTTCCTGAAAGAAAGTGGATAAAAAAAATTAAAAAAAATATCAATAACTAATACTGCCATAACATTTTTTTGTATACATACATAGAGTATATTCATATGCAATCCTATTCTGTTCAAACCATGTCAGACGATTCTTTTCAATAAGAGTTTTTGGCGCTTCTTCAAGAGTCCCAAGTGGAAACATCATTTGACACATATCACTCCATATAAAAATGCGCTCATAACAATCTAAAAATAATATTCCATATTCAACCTCCCCAATAATTATAATGTGGTTGAAGCCAAATTCTGCAACACTCTCAATATAGTAGCTTAGTTCTTTTGGATCTTTATCAATATCAATAGGGTTGCCACCGCAAATGGAAGTTACAATATTATGTCGATCAGATCTATTTTTAAATGTATCAACTAAAATGGGTGTATTATTATATTCAGTTTTTCCGCTATCTTCTCTTTCACATAATCGCACATACAACACGGATCCTTTACAGTCAAATCCTTGAGGGAGAGAGTGCGCGTGTACAAATCGACATTTTTCTGACGAGGATTTGGTTGTCCACTCCATGCCTGCCAGCACACCAATTCTGAACAATTCCCAAATAGATGGCTGCATTTGAATTTTTGCTCCGGGGTCAGAATATTGTTCATATCTGATGTCCATTTCAACGTCTTCATGGTTTCCACCCTTGATTTTGCTGCTTCCACATTCATGGGTACTGGGCATCGGATTGATGCACCGAACATACACTCCACAACTTTTCCTTTTCGTTTTGAAGTTTCTTTTGAAAGTGTTATGTTCACTGTTGTTGGTCGTAATTTTGTTATTGGTTGCATCTTTATTAATTCGTTTGCCAAGGTTTCCAGACTCTTCTTGTGATAATTGATTTGTTGTTTCACTGTTCTTTTTCTGGGGGGTCGATGGGCATAAGCCCAAAGGATGCTGCAAGCATCCCATGTCATGATCACCAGGACTGGTTCGAAATTTGGTAGAACTATCTTCTTCCCAGTAGCACCTAAAGGAATCATGTCTCCATGATTCCTACATAAAATATGATTTGTTAGATAGATTCAAGCATTTCTCTTTTTGTACAATTTCTTTCTCTTTACCTGAAGGGCTCTATGAAATCCAATATCATTTCTTCCTGTCATTTTTCTTTTAAAGTATCTAGCCAAGCGTATGGACTTAAAAAAAAAACTATGAGCCGTTTGATTTCTAAAATAGTTGTTTGAGTTACTTGTAACCTACTCTGTTGACATATATGTAAGTCGATTAATAATCAGAATCCAAATTCAGTATAGTATGATCTTAGTCTCGAATTTTATTCTATATTGTTAATTATCAAGATCTATTTTATTATTATTCGAAAAATAACATAGAATTTACTGCTGGTAATTGTTTATTTAATATTTAATGAGAGTTTTTAATCTTTTTAAAAGGTAAAAGAAATTATCATTACATTTAGGATAAATAGTTATCTGGCATGATTATTTGCCTACATCGTGACTAAAAATAAGATTAAACTCTTGGTAGCTCGTTATAACAAAATACAGCATGATTAATACGGTTTGATCATTACTCATTAGATTGCGACTCTCTGTATTATTATGTGAATGTAATTTTTTGACTAATAATAGCTTTTTGTGGACGTGAATGATCAACACAATTAGTAGCGAATAAAGTAAATATATAATTGTGTCTGAATTTGTCATGTTCTTTTTGCATAAATTCTTTTTTCATGTCACGTTAAAATATATTGTTAAACTAATTTTACATATGATATTGATTAATTTATAATCATTTAAAAATACTGATAAACGTACAATTTTATCAGATGCACCGTACCAAGCTGCAGACGAATGGTACCAAAAGAAGTTTTTTTATTATTAACAATGAAATATGAAGTACATTTTCCATTCAATTACATGATTTTGACCCTTGTCTGAAATCCCTGTATTTGGTGAACAATACATAAACGAATTTTCTACGCGTCCTAACAATTTACCATTATATTATTAACGCTTGTAAAATTAACAACCTTAGCAAAAATGGTAGCATAATTTCAGATAATGAATTTCGGTAAACTATCGAACCTTAAGTTTTATTTGTAAAAAAAAAAGCAATAAAGAATATTTTTTTTTTTATAATTATAATTTTGAATATCTTCCATGAAATATTTTAATTACATGTTATTTATGTTCCTAGTGTTACTATTCCCAATATTATAAGCTACCTTATAGGTAGCCAGTTCGAAGTGCCGAATGAGTGATTTATCCGGTGTCACATAATTTTTGTGTAATAAACTTTTTGCTTTTATAGTTAACGCGTTTTTGAGCTTTTTTCTATAAACTTTTTTTTAAAATTAACCAAACTTATTTCTTTCAATGGAAAATACAAATTTTAATAATGTAAGATAAATATTTAAACATATTAAAACTACAAATTATTGCAAAATTAATAAGTAATAACTAATAAATTCTTTTAAACCAACAGCTAAACTATGGTTATTTCAGGTTACAATTCATCAACTAGAGTGCGAAATTATCTTGAAATAACAAAGGAGAAAAAAAAATATCTTTAATTCAGTTATGCAAAGGTTGGCTAAAACTACCACTAATAAAAATATATTGGAAGATAGAGAGGTATTTACATTTTTTATTATTTGAAATTTTACATATTAATGTGTTCAATTTAAATTATAGTCCAATGAATGTTTTAGCAAGGCTTCATAATTATTAAACAAAAATAAAAGGCCATTGCAAGAACTTTTTATTTCTGAATCAAATACACCAAATACAAACAAGAAGAAAAAAAGATAGACAATAAAATAAACTAATTAATTATAGACAGAACAATTTGTATAATAATTTTTATTTATAATAAAACATTTTTATTGTATTTTTAATAAACAAATAATGCCTGATACAAGATTTTAATGCCTGATACACGTTTTATTATAGTTATTGTTAATTATAAAAAAATTATGAGATACCAGATAAATTTAAAATCTTTCCAAATCCTTGGCATAATTTGACGATTTTTTAGAATTATAATATCATTATTCATTTTTTCCAATGACTTGAAATTTGAACAAATATTTTTTTTACCATAAATGTCATTTTGGTTTGTTACGTGACTCTTAACCCAATTCTTTAGTCTAAAAATTAATATTTATGTCAATAATTAAAAAATAAACAATTTTGTATATAGTATAATATTTTACCTTATTTCGTACAAATGCACTTTATCGTCATTCTCAATAATATAATTATCTTTATTTTGCTCATTGACTGAATCTTAAATTATTGGAATATTTAGATTTCTATAGTTTATAAGTTGAAATTAGTGGATAATTTCCATTTCTTTGTACTTTTAATTAAAACAATATTTAGATTATAATAATTGTAAACTTTTTTAATAAATTAACTAAATATTTACATAAAAAAACCAGCTTTTAATATGAACATATCCATTTAGATAGGTTCGTTAAATATTTGCCATATTATACAATTTGAAAACTATTAATTTTATAAACTAAATCAGTAAAAATAAAAACTAAATAAAAAATCTAAAAAATACAATTAATAATTAAAAAATATATTAATAGAATTGATTGTTTTTTTTTTATAAAAATAATTATGATATATAATAATAAAAACTTACATATTATTATTAGGATTGAATAGATTTATTTTAAGCCATAATATCCTACATTCAAATATTTGAAAGTAGTCTGTTAAACTGTCTTTATTTAAATATATTTAAGACTCTAGTTTCATTTTGTATGCTATTCTTTTCAATATCTACTATTATTAGACTATACTATCCTACTGTACAGTCAGATGTTTGAAAGTAATTTTCTAAACTGTCTTTAAATATATATATTTAAGATTTTAATTTTTACTATTTTCTAATTTTTTTTTTTTATTTTAATCTTTATATTATTCATGCTTATTTGGTTAAATAACAAATCTACTGTATTTGAAGAAAGTGAAGATAATAAACAAAATATATAATATTATCAAAGAAAAAAGAAAATATATGAATTTTAAGCCATTTAATTAGTCCAGAGCGTAGCGTAGGACTATTATAGACTAGGATCGGTGACACAAAAATGTCCGTCTGTCTGCGTTCACGTGATTCGTATATAGTCATATATGTTGGTTTATACAGTATAAATCAAACATAGGTATAGAGTAGTAAATATGTAGGGTAGTTTTATATTATATATTCTATTTCCATATTATTTACCTGTACTTTTGCTGTATACATTAAAAATAAAAAATAAAAATNNAGTATAAATCAATGATTAAATATAAGAAACATGAATATTCATTCCAATATATTAATAATCAATTAAATTAACTTGTTAAAGAAATTAAAAGGAAATTAATAATATCTGATTATGTAATTGTGTACGAATCATGTATTTATTCTTTTGTATGAGAAATTAATAAAAAATTTATATTACTTTATTTGTTGATATTTTTTAAAAAAAATCATGGTATAATTTATTACTAATAAAAAAAATATATAATAATTCGTAAGGCCTGCCAAAGGCAGGCCTTACACACGCATGATTGTTGGAAAAGAGGAGATTAGTGTAAGATTTAAGGTAAGAGTTACTTAGAATTAGGGTTAGGTACTTAAATTATGCTTAAGTTAAGATTAGACAGTTAGGTTTAATCCCCCGAAGGGGGAACTCGAGGCCATGAGGCCAAGAGGGGGCTATGGCAACCGCTGCGCCAAAGGCGCAGAAACNGGTTGCCCAATCAGCGGCGCAAGCNGCTAAAAATTTATTATATTCTTTTAACAGATGATTCCTATGCGAAAATGATAATTTTTAATCTAATAAAAATTTTCTTTATAGTTAAATCTGATAAAAGTATCATTGGATTAAATATAAGGCGTGTTGATTATATACTAATTAAGATCTTTCGCTCCGGACTCAACAACGGTTCCCGGAAACGTTCCCTACCTAGTATTTTTTACATTTTTATTATTAATTATATATTCTTATTCTTATATTTTTTTTTTATTACAGGATTTTTATTTATTTATATATATCTTTTTTATTTACAATAACTGATAATATAAAATATTAAAGATTAAGTATATTATGATTTATAAAAGTTTGAAATCATATATATATTACTGTCGTTTATAGGTAATAGCCATCATACCCATCACGAAATGGCCGGCATTAAAGTACAAATAAGGTTTAGTCTTCAGAATACTTAATAAAAAATGAAACGCAAAGGAAAAAATCACTTATGATGGGAGTAGAGTAGCAAGTGAAATAAGATTCCGAAATAAATTATTCCAGAATTTTTAACCAGGTGAGGCTTCCAATTTACACTTACCGCTATACTTCAAAATTTTACACAGTCTCATAACCACGCTTAATGTGTTGTAATAAAGAAATTTACGACTTTTTTTATTGACAGTTTGATACTGCACCAAATTTTAATAATTTGATACGTGAATAAAAGATAGATTTTCAGTTCAAAGTTTAATACTGCAAGCTTTGTGGTACACAAAAATTAGACAAAGTTACGAAAATAACACTACGCCGATGAGACATGTACACTTTTTTCTCGGCGAAATATCAAAAAAAAAAAAAAAAAAAAAAAAAAAAAAAAACAAACTCAAAAAAATTTTAAATTTTTTCTCGGCAAAAAAAAAAAAAAAAAAAAAAAAAAAAAAAAAATTGATTAACAACATTCATAACTTCAAATTTGTGTTAGCTGAATTTAAGATGGTGAATATAAAACAATTTATTTAAAAATTTCAAAAGCGGGAAATAAATCATTTGTATAGAGTATTTGTTACATAAAATAAGACAAGAAAATACATAAATCATATGCATGACTACCTGGCGGAGAGTTTCAACGTAAAAATCTCGAGAAAAATAAGTTTTGTTTTTGTTTTAATACACTAAAATAATGAGATGAAATCGTATAAAAACGGTTTCTATTTATACAGTATCCTACTAGTATATAAATGTAAAAAAAAATTCAACGAAAAAAAATGATGCAAAAAATTGATTGGTTTTATTTTATAATAAAAAATCGCTATACAAACGATTGATCCGCTTTTTTTTTTTTTTTTAATGAAATAAATATTTCTCGAGATTTTTGTCGTTCAAAACGATCAGCCCAAAGATGACCATACAAATTTAAAATAATTTAAATATTTATGACCATATTATTTTCTATCGTGAAATGTGTTGATCACGTGTCTCCATAAATGGACTTTAAAAATGAATTTGCTACGTGCGATACGTGATAACAACTTTTTGCAATGACAACCCTCTTGGCAGGCGTATTATTAATGCAAGAGAAATAAAATAGAACTATTTGTATGTCCGATAAATGTAAAAAAGAGTGGAGCTTTCGCTCAAAATGAAGGATGGAAGGAGGAAAAGAGGAAGGAAAAAGGAAAAGTGGAAAGAAATGTTTAAAGGGGGGGTTTTTTTTTTAAAAAAAAAAAAATTTTTAAAAAAAAAAGTGAAGAAAAAAGGATTTTTTTTTTTTTAGCCATTAAATATCTGGGCAATTTACGCATTTAAAAATCACTATGCCGGATTAATTGTTTTTAAATCGTTCATTGTATAATAAAAACTCGATCCCTGCACAAGTTTAATTGGGCGTCATTCCCATTTTAGAGTGTTTTTTGTAATAATTTCCCATAGTCATATGATTAAATTAAAATGGTATGAACATCTCTCTTTCATCAAAAAGTAATAAAAATTAATATGTTAAAAAAAATACTTTTTAGAATTATCCATTTTAAAAATATATATATATACATACATGTATATATTTATTTAATCAAATATCAAATATATATATATGATCTTTCGTTATCTTTGGGCTTTTCAATTGCCAATATATTCTAAATACAAATGATATTTTACGCTCGACAAATTATTGATCCAATTTTTTTTATATAAATGTCTTTTAAAAAAGAAATTTGACTGTAAAACTTGATCATTCGGATTTCCAAAAGTAGCGAACTATGACACTCATACATTTTTTTTTAAAAAAAATAATGCCTTCACATTTAAATACTGTATTTGCTCTTCATTGTGAATTTAATGACGTATAACAAAATTTCTAAAAATTCTAGAACATTGAACTAGTGATGATTCTAATATTATGAACTGATTCAAAATTTGCAACTCAATGCAAATATAGTTGGAATAAAATTGAATGGATTGAATATTCAAATTTCAAAAATGTTGAATTTATTTCTTATGGTTGATTTGAAAATGTACTGTATATATGGAAAGATGGTTCAATCATTATTGGTGAATAATAAAGAATAAATAATATTGGACCATCCGAATATGATGAATCCAAATAATTATTTAATATTTTATTTATTTATTATATGATAATATTTTTAGGTTAAAAACAATTTGATATTTGTAACCGAATTTATGGAGTGACTCATGATACTCAAAATGGAGAATATGCTATTGTCACCGAATTTTAACATTTTGAATTGGATTTCAATTATAAGATACCCTTTCTAATATAAACTCAGAACTGGAATTAATTCATAAATGTTATTTATTATTTCCACAAGGATTATTAGGATTTACATAGTGGTAAACATTTTGACCAAAATTATTGATGACAAAGGGATTAATTCAGTGATGGTCTGAGTCGTTATATGAACCAAAATTTACTATTTGTTACACCAGAAGTTTTACATGGTGGAGAGTTTACCATGTTGAGTTCGGAATGATGAAGTCAGAAATAATTAGTAGTGATGAAATACCTTTTAATTAATGGGATATTGGAAGAGCGTTCACTAATTCCAGAATATATACTCCTGAACCATATGCGCCTACTGTTCTTCTAATAGTTAAAAATTTGCATTGTTAAATAATAGTTATATATTATATGATGTATTCAAGCGAACATCCCTAGAAAATAATGAGTCCCATTACTCTTACATTCTATATTGCTCTCGAGAAGTACTGAAAAAAAACGACGACTAATTCTGGCCAAACTCTTCTTAAGGCATTATAAAGAAATCACAGATTATCAGATCGAACTTCCATTTTGAATGTTTCAGCATTTGAATCAGGAGACTCAGTCAGCTGAAATAGCAAGTGATATCATACTTGGATCTTTCTGGTTAAAATGTGGCTATTGGACTATTGTCTAACGCAGAAGATTCGAGTTTATACCTGAATAACCTTGCTTTTTCCGGCTTAATAAGTTAAAAACAGAATAACCTTTTATAATCAAAAAAAAAAAAAAAAAAGTACTATGATCATAATTATATCGTATGAATATCATATGTAATAGTGTTCTAGATTCTACTAATTGTAAGATTTGTAATAATCACGTGATAAGGTTTAAGGTTTACAGCGATCACCCGATTTTTATGATCACACCAATTTTTCGCCAATATTTTGTTCTTACCAATTTTTTGATGATCTTCTGATTTTTAAACAGGATATTGAATGCCAATTTTTGTGACCTTACCAATTTTTTATGATCTTCCGATTTTTTAATCAGGAAAATTACCAATTCTTGTTATCTTCTGATTTTTTTTTATTTTAAAAATTACGCCACATAGTATAATTAAAATTCATATATATATATGTGTGGTTGCAAATTTTCTATTCAATAATGATTTTCGACCCATTATGAATCATTTAAATGAGGTAAGGGATAGAGGATATTAGAAGTATTGATGCTGCTTTCGTAAATTTTTTAATTGATGTATTCATGCAGTTGCTCAAAATCATCCAATAAAGACGACGATTATTATCTAGACGAGGTTACAGAATTTGATTCAGAGACGGACTTTGAGAGTAAACCTTCGTATGAGGTGCAAGCCTTAAGGTATTTTTTATCTGATGACTATGAACAAGGAATGATCCTCCTTGATGAGGCTCTGAAGAATAATCCAGAGAAAGCATTTGTACTTGGTAAAATGCATTATATACTCAATAATTACGATCGGGCATTGGCAGATTTTGATAGGGCACTGGAAATGGATCCCGAGAATGCATTCGCACTTGAATATCGGGGCGCAGTACATTTCTTACTCAAGAACTATGACCAGGCATTGGTAGATCTTAATAAGGCTTTGGGTATAAATCCGGAGAGTGCATTTGCACTTCAACATCGAGGCGCAGTACATTATATGTTCAATAACTATGATCAAGCATTGGTGGATCTTGATAAGACTTTGGAGATCGAGTCGGAGAATACTTTTGCACTTACTTATCGAGGTGTAGTATATTATATCTTCAATAATTATAGCAAAGCATTGGTAGATCTTGATAGGACCTTAGAGATCGATCCGATTAATGCATTTGCACTCGAATATCGAGGTGTAGTACATTATATGCTTAATAATTATGGTCAGGCGTTGATAGATCTTGATAGGGCTTTGGAGATTGATCCAAAAAGTATGTTTGCACTCAAACATCGAGGTGTTGTGCATTACACACTTAAAAACTATGACCTTGCGCTGGCAGATCTTAATAGGACTTTGGTGATTGATCCGAAAAGCACATTCGCACTTAAATATCGATGCGCAGTATATTACACACTTAAAGATGATGTCAAGGTTCTAGAAGATCTCGATAGGATTCTCGAGATTGATCCCGAAGATGTCATTTCACTCCAAATTAATGGGGTTATGAATCAAAAACTTCATAATTATGACCAGGCACTTGTTGATCTGGGCAGGATTCTTGAAATAAATCCGGAAAATGTACCAATGCTTGTGTTTCGTGGGAACGTGTACCAAATACTTGGTAATTATGACCGGGCGATGATAGATCTTAACAAGGCTCTTGAGATTGATCCAAATAATGAACTTGCACTTGGTGTACGCGGCATAGTATATCGAAATTTTGGAAACTATGAGCAGGCATTAGCCAATTTTAACAAAGCTCTAGAGATTAATTCAGAGAGTGCATCTTCGCTTGAGCATCGAGGTAGAGTGTATCAAATGCTTGGTAACTATGATGCTGCATTGATGGACTATAATAGATCTATAGAAATTGAACCTGAGTGTCGGTCTGCGCTTGGATATCGAGGTGATTTGCATCGACTGCTTGGTAATTTCGAACAGTCACTGGTGGACTTCAATAAATGCTTAAAGGTTGATCCGGACAACGCATTTGCACTTGCAAATCGAGGTGAAGTGTACTTACGGTTTGGGAATTATGACCAAGCAAGAGCTGATCTTGATAGAGCTTTAGAGATCGATCCAGAAAATATGGTTGCACTCGAAAACAGAGGCGAAGTTCATGAAAAACTTGGAAATTATGATCTGGCATTTGCTGATTTTGACAAAGCTCTAAAGATTAATCATGATGAATTTACTTTTGAACACTGAGATTAAGATCCTTACTATTTAAGGTTCAGTACAATGTACTAATTGATCTTGGTAGGTTTCTGGAAAAAAATTCAGGAATGGGCACTGAGAAATTGAAGTAAGTTATATCAAAAATGCTTTTGTGATTCTTTTTTGATATACTTTTTTTTTTTTTTGGTGCTAATCAATAATAATTACGACTCCCAAATAGAATTATATTTTTCCAAACCTTAGACTTCTCTTCAACGTTTTAACGATTGCAAAAATTAGAATTCTTAATTTATTTCTCCCATTTGTGTCGTTTTTTTTTGTTTGAAATAAAATTTTTTTTAATTTTTAATCTTAGGTCTTGATTGATCTTGGAGTAGTGAAATCTCTGATTTCGTTTTTAATATGAATTATTTAATGTTTAACTAGTCGTTTAATCAATTTGAATGTTTCTTTTTAATAAAAAAAAATTATCTTTTTTTTTTCTGTAGATTTGGAAATTTGGATACCAGGTTTGGGTGTTTATTCTTATTTTTTTCAACTAATTATTTTCGTAAATTTTGTCAATTTTCTAGGATTTGAAGTTTCGGTTAGACAGGAAATGATGGTAAGTGATGGTGTTTCGTTGGCTTCTTTGTTGATCAAAACGCTGACGATAATATTCCCTCCTTCGGTCCGGATGGTGGGAATCATTCCAGTCAGGGAAATGGTAAGTGGTAGTTTTCGTTTCTGCTCTCTCGTTGACCAAATGCTAACAAAAAAACACTCCTTCTTCAGGGCCCAATAGGTTATGGAAATGGTAAGTGGTGGTTTTTCGTTGGGTTCGTTTTTCTTCTTTTGTTACAAAAGGCTAACAATGTCACTTTTTCTCTTCAGATTCAGCTTGGACGTTGAAATGGTAAGTTGTGGTTTTTTTTGTTCATTTCTGCTCCCTCATTGATCATAAAGCTGACAACAATACTCCTTTTTTTTAATTCCCCCCGGCCTGGATGGGAATCGGCTTGGATACTGGTCTTTCTTTCGTTGACCAGTCGAGAGTTTTGATTCTGCTGATCAGAATGTTGATAATCGGTCTGGATGCTGGTAGCGAAAATGGTAAGTGGGGGTGGTTTTTTGTTGGGCTCGTTTCTGCTTCTTCTGTTGATCATAAGCCTGACATTTTAAAAATCTCCCTGGCCTGGATGGGGAATAGGCTTGGATATTGGACTTCTTTCGTTGACCAGTTGTGGGTTTCAATTCTGCTGATCAGCACGTTGATAATCGATATAGGGATGCTAGTTGCGAAAATGGTAATTGGTTGTTTTTCGTTGGGTTCGTTTCCGTTCCCTTTGACCAAACGTTAACAATAATACTCTTTTCTCTTCAGGTCTCAGCCTGGACATGAAAATGGTAAGTGATGGTTTTTCGTTGGGTTCGTTTCTGTTGACCACAAGGCTAACAATGGTACTCTTTTTTTTTAAAATCTCCCGGTCTGGATGGAAATAGGGTTGGATATTGGACTATCTTTCGTTGATCAGCCGCGGGTGATTTGTAGAATGCTAATAATTTTTGGGATGGATGATGGGGATCAGCCCGGGCACGGGATGGTAAACGGTGATTGATGTTTGGTTGGGTTCGTTTATAGTGATAGATAGTCGTTATCCCAATACTAGTAGTTATATTATTTGCGAATCGTGATTTTGTAATAAGTGGCTTCGTAGCCGCTTTTCCGTATATAGAATTTTTAGAGTGAGGATGTATTATTATTTTTTTTTTCCTATTCTTTATGTATATAGAGTAATAGAAATAGTACAGTAGCCGTTTTAATAAAAAGTAAACGGGTCTGGGCCACCGGTTATTTTGTCGGCAATCAGTTATTTCAATATATTCTATTTTTGGTTTTCGCGGGTTGTTTGTGTGTAATCTTTCCCGAGCCCTCTCTCTCTATACCTATCACCCGTGGTATTTGGTTAGCTTTGTATTTTTTTTTTTTATAACTACTATATATATATATACAGTACATTAAATGTATTATGAATTTAAATTATAAAAAAATGAATATAACTATTCTTTTAGTTGCAAATTCCAATATATATTCTATTTGCCATTACCTCAAAAGACATTTAATTAAATATGTAAATATTAAAACATTCAGCTGTTATAATTTTATCTGAAATATAAAAGTATAACTCGAATTTTTAGGATATATCAAACTGACTATCATCAATCCGCGAAATTTTTTTGCATATACGGATATACCTATTATATAACATTTCATTTCGACAAATAAAAATACACTTATTTTCACACATATATTTAAAAATTAAGCAAAATCAAATTCTTTTATTGTTATGAATATATTAAGAAAGGAAGCTAGTTGGTTAATAAAATGATATAATAAACGAATAGGTAGCGGAGTGAAAACATAAAAAATCATGTAATGTGAAACATTATATTCTGCCGGACCCTTGATCTGGCAGTACTCAATATTGTTTTTTTTCTATCTAACCAAGAATCTAGTTTATCTTTTTATAAGATTAATTCTAAGGTAAAAATTTCTTATTGTATCTTTACCAAATGTTCCCATAAGATTAAGAATTTCAACTGCAAGTAACCTTTCACATTCTTTAAATTATTATACAGAAGAACTTCTGGAAAAAGAGCTTGATTATAATTGATTTAAGTCTTCAGTAAAGTGACACTATTAGTGTCATACGCTTTAAAATTTTCATTTCCACAGTAATATATCAGAAACCCAATATACAGATTAATAACTAATATCAGAGCATTTTAAATAATTTTATATTTTTTAAGATGGATAACATATAATATGTAAAAATATCTGACATGATTAACATAATACAAATATATCAGGTACCCAATATATATACCCAATAATATCGATTTTTAATCAATATAAGTTTTAAAATTATAACTTTAAAACTTTCTTTTTTGGAAATGCAAGTTTCATAACAAACGTTTTATTATAAAACTTCATTTTTTTTTCTTTAAGAAACATTATAACTGAATATTTCTGTTTTTTTTTTTTGTAAATTTGACTTTGAAAATTCAAAAGTAGAAATAGAAATATAAGTTTTATAATGGATTATTTTATTACAAACTTTATTTTTTCATTCATTCATTCTTTATTATAGATGTTAAAAATGTTCTAATTGATCATTTCTTCTTTTTTTTTATAAGTTCAGCTTTAAAAATTTATAAATAAAAGAAAACATAAGTTTCATAACAAATTATTTTGTTATAAACTCTATTTTTTCATTTTTCCTTTTTTATTAAAATATTCTAACTAAATATTTCTTCTTTTTTTTGGATTATTTTATTATGAATTTCATTTTTTTTAAAAAATATTCTAATTAAATATTACTTTTTTTTTGCAGATTCTGATATTTTCTTAAAGTTTAAATGTATTATTCCTTAAACTGTAAGCAATTGTGGCCGCAATTTTACCAGTTTCCAATTAGATTGACATATATCTCACGTGATGCTGATCATTATTTACCAATCGTATAATGAAAAATTAAAGTTATTGATTAAAACCTGCATTTTTAAAAATGTCCAATTTTTTTAAAAAAATTTTGCAATTAAATTTGGTGATTTCATTGAGTTTTAATTAAAACCTTAATGTAATATTTAGAATTTGTCATAATGAAAAACTTTTATTATTTGAAATTTTTATATTTTAATACAATATTTTTGACTTCACATAGAATCTTAATAACGCAATAATTTTGTGAAAATTAGTAATAAAAGTGCAATGTAAGTTTCATAAAATAAAATAATATTAAAATTGAGAATTTTTTATTTATTTTAATTATTATTATTTATTTGAGTATGATAATCTTTAAAACAGTTACTTCTATTTTTATTGCAGTATAAAGCCACATTACATTTTATATAATATAATTGTGATTGTGAAGGATCTTTTTCTACTCATTTCTGAGCTTGTTTTATCAAATATTTACATTACATACAGCTACTTCTTCTCTCCATTTAGGTAAATGATTGCCAGGTGATAATCTTTCCAAAAAAAGATTGTCTTTTAGAGAGATCCACTTAAATAAATTTAAATTGATTTGTTAAAACAAAATTGAGTCAAAGAAATTTATTTAATATTCTGAAACTTCAACATGCCAATTTGCATGATTATTTATGATATAATTTTAATGATTAACAAGATTAATTTTACTATATTTCTATGGTTAAAATATAGACCAATATATTTGCAATATAATAATCTGATTAAAATTGAAAAATTTTTTAGTATTAATTATTCAAATTTAGAAATTGTGGGCAAATTTGCCTGCAAAACAGTTTAAGAGATAATACTTAATATTAATATCTCAAAAAAATAATTATATAATATAATAAAAATGCAATTTTTGTATTATTTAAGCAAAATGATGATTTTATTTATAATGATTTAGTTTATTTATTATTTAAAATATAAGTATAAAATACTTTATGTAGAATTCAAATATGTAATTTATGTCTGTCTGCATATATATACTACCAATCAGATTGTATAATATATTTTTATTTATATTATATAATGTTATTTTTTACTTTTATTTTTTTTTTGTTACATATAAACTTATATTACAGTATATTGAAATACAATTATTAAATATAATAATAAATTAATAAAATTTTATGTATTTTTTAACTAAAATTTGTATTATTATATATATTTTTCAATGTAACTTAGTATTATTATACATATTTTTAAATTACCAATATTTTATTAGGGCAAATGTATATCTCGCAGGGGTGCGACATCATTATTCATTGCCTACAATTTGTCATCCCGTGTCACACCCTCCGACTTTCATTTTTACTATTTATTCTAAGGAGTAAGAACTTAGAATTTTTTCGAGGTGTGAAATCCTATTTGTCATATATTAATCGTCACATTTCTTAATTTTGGCCGAAAACTTTAATTCTGGCCAGAATTTCTATTTTTGGATATTGTGTAACGTTATACAGACCAAAAAAAGCAATTTTGTTTCTCTTCAAAATCGAAATTTAGGTTACACGAGACTTCCAAAAAAGGAAAATTTCTTAATTTCGGCCGGAATTACCGAATTAGGAAAATTCCCGGCGATGTATAAATGTCCCACCCCCATGCTAGATCTAGATTTACCCATTTTATTATATATATATATATTTTTTTTTGAGGACGTACTAAATCATGAACTTTATTCTATATATCAGTGCAAATAGTGGTATACAATAACAAATAAAATTAAATAGCTCAGATATGAAACTTCTAACTAAATAGAAAATTCCAATACATCGCACTTAACTAACATGAGTCTTCAGAGTGGGAACTGAAATAAGACCCTCATTAGATAATTAATATGCTCTGAATCTCTCTCATACTTCAGTGCTAGCACCAAAATAAAAACCTTCCAACCAGTCTTCCCAAATCTCCCCTCAACACAATGGGTCTTCAAACTAGTACGATTTATTATAAAAATATCCCACACTTTTGTAAGATAAATTATAGATATCGGCTATTAGTACCAATATCCAGGAAGGAAGGAAACTACTCTAATACTAAAACTAAAAAAATACAAGAAAGAAATTAAACCTATATCTACCTTTACAACTTCCTCACCAGAACCAGTACCTTAACATGTTACTCTAATGAATGCTCCAGATGAATTGAGATGACTGCTTATACTGTCTCATCTGAAGGGCATCACACGTTATCTTGCCAACTTATATAGTTAAAAGCTACCGTCCATCCCAGTAGGATTCCTCCAAAATAAACTAATTCCTTATGGCCTATATGCATTGTTATTCCAGTGAGTCAAGATGATTACTTACCCAAAAACCTTATGACTTGATATTTAGAGGTCACTGAAATGCCTGATCCTATTAAAAAATCTTTATTCTTGATATACCTATTGCGAAAAGAATTTGATCTTGCTCCTGTACACCTAAACCAATTCTATCCAATTAACGCATCTGATTATGTACCCAACGTCTTTATGCAATTTTTCTACTTTTTTTTAATTTTTCTATTCTACTATAAACGACGTCATCTTAAGAGGTAAAAATAAGGATTATCACTGTAAAACAAAACCAAGGGATGTAATACAATAAGGGAATTAATCATCAACAAATAATCGGCTGTCTATCAAAATCTCTAGTATCCCTCTATCTCTCATCAGAGAAACCGTTCTGCAATAATTCATTCAAATTTGCTGCCAAGGAAAGCAGACTTGATATAGCAGTATACGGTCTACACAAAGCTAGTTCAGTATTTGTCTTTACAAGCCTGAAAATCTTGATGTTCTTCCATCTTTCTACTACTAAAAAAATTATATAAAAGAAATATTCACCAATCTTATATACCAAAAAAGTCTCTACCTGCTGCATCAAACCTATGCATCAACTCTGCGAAAAGTTGTTTACTACCAAAGAAATTCTACGCTAAGCTCGCTCTTAGATCTATTAAGAGTAGTCGCAAGTCCAACCCATCTGTCTTGTGTATAAAGAGCATACCTTAAAATACCAAATGGCCGCTCAGGTATCAACTTAAGGAAAGATGTAAATGACTGAAAGTTATCGTGAACCTAACTTGCAGAGAAACTTGGTATACTAGAGACTATATTTCAAACTTTCTAAACCTTTTTAGTTAACTCTAGTGATGTAGAGCAACTTTTTCTAAGACTAAAAGGCCATTTTCTTAGGACAAACTGGCCAAAAAGCACAACTTTTCTTTCTAAACTTCTTCAGAGAAATGGGTATAGGGATCAGTAAGGAAAGTTACCCTTAATATTTTACTATATATTAGTTTATATTTAAAAATATATTATATAACATATTTTTAATTATGCTAATTACTAATAAAAGATTTATTATATAATATTTTTTTTTGATATTAAGTAATATATAGTATATATTAATTAGTATTCCGAATAAGTTGATTCAATTTAAATTACAGAGAAAATCATACTCAGCTCAGAAAATTGAATTGATTCAAATTGATTTAAAGTTTTTAAGATTTCTGAATTGTCTCAAAATCAACTTATAAAAAATATCAACTCGAATCAGCTTAAACTCAATCAATTCGAGTCAATTTTGAGTTAAACTTGGGTTAAATATATATATAACATTTACTTTTTATATTTATTTTTCATATACTTTTCTGAGAATTAAATCTTAGATTTTTAGATTGTCAAATATTTCAGCAGTTGTATTGAAAGATGAATTTTTTATAAATAATGATATTTTCATTTAAAAATAAAATTTCAGTAATTAAAAAAAGAATAATTGAGTCTAATAATTTAAAATTTTATTGAAATATAAATATAACTAATTATAAAATAAAAAATAATATTACATATAAATAATAAAAATACAGTATGGTACCTCTATAACTGACACCTCCCCTATAGTCACAATGTGACATTTTCAAAAAAATGTCACACTAGTAAAAATACATATTTAAAAATTTTAACCAT
>QKYT01000117.1:119684-140478 GCA_003550305.1 Glomus cerebriforme | reverse complement strand
CTAGTAATATAAATGATAAAAAAATAAAAAAAACGTGTATTTACTTTTACTATATTAATGCGTATTGTCATTTTTTATTGTATTTAGCTTAATTAATTAAAATCCTATAAATAAATAAATAATTTCTATAAACAAAAATTTATTATCCAGACCTATTTTCTGAGGTTATTACAAATAAGACATGTAACAGGATGTTACAATTAAATTTATCCTTTTTTTAATAAAAAATTATTTTAAATATTTTATAAATAAGATTTTTATATATAAAATTTAATTTGAAAAACTTTTACTTAATATAATAAAAAAAATATATATATATATGATAGTTTCATAAATAAAATTTTAAGTTATAAGCAGTTTTTTGAAATTTTTTAAAAAAATTCATTTTAATTACACAACTGATCTTATATTTTGATTCACTAAACTATTTACATTACACCTGATCTTAAATTTTAATTGGATAAAATTGAAGTTGTTACAAATAAGACATGTAACATGATGTTATAAATAGATTTATCCAAAGTATATTATATATTACTGGTTAAAAACTGATCTATCTTACAGATATCTTATAAATATCGGATACCCAAAATACAAAAAATCTGCTATATATCGGGTACCCAATATGTATACTATAGAATTAAAAAATACAATTTATTAATTATCTTGCTATCCAGTGATCATAAAAAGATGAAATATAGCTCATTTAATTCGCCTCACTGAGACGTATCGAATGGTACTAATTTCATATTTCTAGGTATGATAGATGCTGAGATATTCAATAAATTGTAAAAAAACAAACAAAAAATGCAATATCTTGATATCTATCGCACCTAGAAATGTGAAATTAGTACCATTTGATACGTCTCAGTGAAGCAAATCAAATGAACTATATTTTATTATTTTATGATTACTAGATAGTGAGATAATTAATAAATTGTATTTTTTAATTCTATAGTATATATATTGGGTACCCGATATATAGCAGATTTTCTGCATTTTGGGTACCTGATATTTATAAGATATCTGTAAGATATCTGTAAGATAGATCAGTTTTTAACCAATGTATATTATTAATAATTAAATAATTTAATTAAACAAATTTTAAAATAAATTTAACTGATAATACAATTTTTTCTCCACTTCTTTCATTATCTTTTTCTGTATTTTGGATTGCTATTTGTAATTCTAACTCATTTGCTAATTTTTAAAATCTTTTTTGCATATCTTCAAGATACTTATTTTACTTATATTTATAAAAAAATTAATTAACTATTTAACTCTTGCAATTAATATTTTAGCTAATTTCATATCTTACTTATAACCAATTGTAAATTATGTGCAATACATCCTAACCAACTTGTTTTTTTCATATTTTGAATATATTTTTTAATATTCTTAGCATTGTCTATTATGATAATAATATTTTATCACAGATTTTCCATTGATTTAATACATATTTTAAAGTATTTTTAATATAAACTGCATTATGAGAATATCTAATATAAGTAATATCAAGTATAAGCTCACATAAAGTAAATAATTGTCAAAATATAAACATGTTATTCTAAGATAATCTTGATGATTACATGTTATTCAAAGTTTCATCATTAAAAAAACATATGTTGCATATATCAGTATTTGTTTTAATTAAGAAAAAGAATAATGAAATATATTATAAATAATTTTTTTTTACAGTTTTTTGAGAAAATAGCGTGAAACTAGAGTGGTTCTATTAGTTTGCCAGTTTCAGACCACCTATATACCAGCTTGGATGCTGAGTTATTATGTTCAAAGCTCTGGTTGAATTTATAGAATAATACTGGCTGAAATTATCATAATTTACTTTGTTATTATTTACTATATTTTTTTTTTCATTGTTGATTCATCTTTCTCAGATAACTAAATTAAAAATAAAGTTTAAAGAAAAAAAATGAATTAAGTGTAATGAAATTAATAATACAAATATTATATAATCATAATCAATATAAGATTAATGTGTAATATTATTTTTTTATGTATCTGACTTTTTTCATTTATGTTATATTATGCTTTAAATACAAATAAGATATAGTAGATGAAACTTTTTAAGAATATTTTTTACCACAAATAGCTGATGAAGAAGTTTTTTTAACTTGACATTGCATAATTAAATAAATCTTATTTTTTTTACTTTCTTCTTTAATTTTACCTTCTCCTATTTTTTTTAGTAACTTCTTTGAAATACTACTATATCCAACTAGTTTGTCTTTTAGGTTTAATAATCTTAAAATTACTTTCTTTAGTAAACATTATTAAAGTTAAATAAAATGTATAAACGTGAATAAAAGTTTGATTAAGATTATTAGTGCATAACAAACAAAGTTAACAATTATTTTATAATAGCTTATTCAAAATTAGCAATAAATTTATTTATGATAATTTATACAATTTTTATTTGTAAAAATTGTTTTTTTAAAGAAATAAAGAATATATACTATATATTCAACCTATAAATTTTTTTAAAAATATTAAATTAAATTTAATTAATAGATAATTCTAATGCTTATTATAGTGAATTTTACCAGATAAATTGATAAAATTCACTATATCACATGATTATGATAGTTTTACATAATCAAAATTCATGAATCATGTAATATTTTTATGACATATATAGTACTAACTAATGAAATTAATAAGCATTTTTATTTTTATTTAACAAACATTTACAGTAATTAAAGTTAATTCAATTTTTTGATTTTTTTTTCAAATGTTCTTTTTTTGTAATATTTTTATTACTAATTATAATATAAAGAAAATGCATTTTACCTATTTTCTATCATATATTTTTCAAATAAAAATCTCAGATGTTAAATTTTCCTATTATATTTATTATATTTTAATACTAATATTAAATATAAAGTCAAAATTTATTTATATTTAAATAAAATATATCAGATATAAAAAAAAAAGTTTCTTTTAATAATTAATTAAATAAGAAACTTATTATAAATTTGTAAAGTTTTATTAGTAAAAAGTTTTTTTTTAACCCTATATATCATTTTCACTACCTATCCATTAACAATTTTTATCTATAATAATATACAAGATATATAATCTAGTTTTAATTAATAATGAAGTTTACAAATTAACAATTTTTATGATAAAAAAGAAATAAAAAGAATAATAAAAAATAACAATAATAATGAAAAATGAAATGGTAGTGAAGGGATAATGAAAGATGAAGTAGAAGTGAAAAAGATGATGTAAAATAAGATAGGATGATGAAAAATGAAATGCTATGATGAATAGTAAAATGGATGATGTAAAATCATGAAGAGGAGTAAAAGAAAATGATAAAAAATAAAATAGGAGCAAAGGAATGATATAATATAAAATAAAAGTGAAGGAGATGATGAAAAACAAAAAGAAAGTAAAGGAAATAATGTAATATGAAATGGAAGTAAAAGGGATGATAAGAAACAAAAAGGAAGTAAAAGGGATGATGTAATATGAAATGGAAGTGAAGGGAATGATGAAAAACAAAAGAAAGTGAAGGGAATAATTAAAAAATGAAATGGTAGTAAAGAAAGTGATAAAAAATAAACATTCACAAATACAAATTGCAGATGAACAAATTAAAATACTAGTTATAATACATTAGGTATAATGTTATAATTAAATTAATTAAGTTGAAAAGTATACTTTCAAATAACATTTATCTAATAATTTTAAATAAAAAAATTTGTGATTTTTAAAATTTAATTATAGATATATATTAAACTTTATAAAAATTCAAATTGCTTATGATGACTGGATTATTTACTCCTATACTTTGTACTATAAAAGATTACTACTTTTAAAGAAACTTTACATAAAGCCAACTTTCAGATCCACTAAAAGCAGTTATAAGTTTCTTATGTTCTTCTTGTATAATAGAATTTTTGTATAATATTTTGTTATTTTTTTTATTTAATATAAAAAAAAATTCAGGTTATATAATAAAATAAGATGACTGTTCATTTGTTTAAACAATATTATGTAATTGTTAAGTATAAACTTTTAGCACTATATTAATTCTAGAAAAAGTAAAGTTCTATAAAAAAAATTTGAAACTTTTCTATGGTATATATGTATAGTATAGTTTTTCAAAAATCTAAAAGCATCAAAAAAGATACCTTTAATATTTCTAGAATCAGGACTATCTCTAGTTTATATTTTGCAACTTTTAATTATCAAATATATATTTTAAATTTTATAATACTGTATATACAAATATAAAAAGCAATTTTTAAAAATTACTTTATAAAAACAGTTATATTACATAAAGTATTAAATGCACTACATGGTCTAATAATCAAAGACCAACATTGATTTAACCAATTTTCTTTACAATATTCTCAAAAAAGTGAATTAAAAAAGTTTAAACAAATTTGAATTTTAAATCCAAATTACGAAATTTAATTTAATAGGTTGCCTTCTGCCAGAATCGAACTGGCGACCTTCTGCTAGCATATTTCGTACTAGGCAGACGCTCTGCCAACTGAGCCAAGAAGGCGTCTTGTTTTAGGGAAAATCAAGATTATATCTTAATTTTCGAAAATGTTATTCTATTCTCGAAGAATAAAAATGAAATTAAAAGTATCACATGATATTATAATTAATCACAAAAAAGTTGTCGTAAAATTGCAATATTAGATGTATCGTGTAAAAAAACCTTTTAAGGCCTACATGTATTATTTATTATTTTCTTTGATAGAATTACCAGTGATCTACAGTATTATATGGCACGATTTCAATATTCTTGTTCTTACTTTTTTCCTTTTGCCAATTACCAAGCCAATAATTCATATTTTCCCTACTTTTCTCAGACCTATAAATAAAGAAAATGTTATTGTAATAAATATATAACCACAATATAATAAATTCAAACACAATATATTCAAAAATCAAGTCTCACCCAATGTTAACTGTTGGTATAATTTGTTTTACATTCAATGACATTACAAAAGCTGCTAATTCTCTAAAACTAGAATGTTCAGAATAAGGTACACCAAATATTTGACATAGTGGTGTAGAAAAAGTTGGTGTTATAGTATCAATGGTGAATTGAGTGGGAGTATTAAGAATTTCTTTGGTCGTAGAAGATGTTGAAAATTTTTGTCCCTTATATGTCCATCCAGTTGGACGAAAAGCCATTACATACTTGAATGTTGGTTTAAGATTTTCAAGATATGCGCAAAGACTCTATTTTAATAAAAACGAAATTGTATATAATGTATAAATAATAATTTAAAGTATAAATCACGAATAAGCGAAAATAAATTTACATCGAGTTTTATTGACATAAGAGAGACAACATGCACACAGGCTTGATGCGGATTGTTTGTCAAAAGTGATTCAATGCCGGTAATTTCCTGGCACATAAGCATTTTTCGTTTCTCATCTGTAACATAAATCTTTGACCGAAAAGCTTTTGCTATACCTATAATAACAACAATACAATCCATTTAGCATTTTCAATAAATGAAAGAAGATAAATAGATAAGTTTATTTACCCAAAAAGATCTTCTCTTTGCCAATTAAGTATGTACCAATTATAATCAAAATTTTACTATTCTTTAGCTTCTCATCGATATCAATATCTTCTTCATATTCATCATTTTGTAAATCAACTTCATAAGAATCCGCAATGTCCACTGGTTTTGTCACATTTTCTGATTGTTCAGGTTTAAAAGAGTCTGTTGGTGTTTTTTTAAACCACTTATCTAATGCCAGTTGTGACTTGTCCAGTTGAAGATGCCTATTTTTCCATTGGCCATTATTTCCATTATTACGTTTCATAGGAACCAATTCACCCCTTTTAACTGCTTTATAAATTAATTTAATCACAGCATTAACAACTTGTTCTTGAGCAGGGAAACAATATTGTGGATTTAAATAAGTGGTATCAAGGTATAGAATATCAATTACAGGATTCTGGGGCTGTGCAATTGCTGAATGAAGAACTTGCTGTGGACAAGCACGAAAATCTCCGGTATGAAGATATCGCTTAATTTGTCCACTTTCATCTCTCAATTTAAACAAAAAAAGTGCCGATCCGGGACAACTAAAAAAATATTTAATAGTATGTGGTGAATGCAAATTTTCAAAAAAAAAATTAAATTTGAACTTACTGATTTGCGTCAATCAAAGTAACCGTAGTGCCATTGTTATTATCAATGCTAACTTCCTCATTCATAGGAAGTTTACGAATAAAATGCCGTGCCACTTTTAATTGTTGGATCACTAAATTACCGGTAACTGTGGAACAGTAAATTAATCCATGAGACCACTTTGAAGTTAATCCACCGTAATGATCCGAATGGAAATGACTTTTAAATTTATAGCCAAATTTAATAAGAATATTAACAAAAGGAATTGATCAGCTCTTTCGTTGTCTTTACCTCAAAAAGTAAGCGGTGCAATGTGGAATCTTGCCATATTTAAATGCATCCACTGTTATGCTTGTGCCTAATTAACATAATTAGGTTAAATTTATATAAAAGAAAATATTTAAGAAATTGAATTTCAAAAAGAATTTACCTGGTAACTTTTTATACCATGGGCATTCTTTTCTAGATTTCGGTTTAGTCTCAAACCGTTCTTGCTTCTCAACAATAACCAATTCACCATCATTTTCAGATTGTTCAACATCTAATATATTTGTTGAATCTTTTTTATCTATGCTGAACAAAGTATTTTGTTTACTTATTTCTGCGTTATTTAAAAATGGTTCAAGTGGTAACGATGATGTATTATCGAATATCTTTTCTACGTTTGTTAATGGACTATCAAGACAATTATTAACGTGTTCATTTGATTTCTGTAAGAACAAAAGAAAATTTTCTCGTTATTAACATATTTTCCTTAATAAAAAAAACACACTCATAAAATACTTTTGAAAACTCGCTTTTGATGGAAGATTGATCAAAGAAATTCCACAAATAGGACAAAAATTTGAATTATCAACATCATCAATAATGGCCATTTCATCAATAGTTAAATTTAACTTTTGATCGTTTTCCTCACAAGGAAATAATTCCGAACTCCAATATTTTGATGGTATTTGTGTTGAATCCTTTTTTACATTTATTTCATTGTCGACTTTAATCATTGAACCAGTTTCGTATTTTACACGTTTAAAAGCATTATCAGTTAAATTCTTATTCCGTTCAATATTAATATCTATACCTTTATCATTATTTTCTGTCGTTCTGTTTGATGTCGCTTTTGGCGCGAAAAATGAAAGTAAAGTTTGTGTTTTGGTAGTTGAAATAGTACGCGCCGTTTTATCATTATTTTGTTTAGCTCGAGTTGCTTTAAAGCTGTTTTGTGAACGTTCATTTTTTGACTGAGAAGAAAAAAACGCGTCTTTCTGTTTTACGTTTTCAGTTGTGGTAATAATAGACCGTTTAATTGAAGTTTTCTTTTCAATATTTCCGGAAACTCTGATTTTTTGAACTAATTCATTCGTTCTCTTCTCCCAAAGACTATCTTCAGACATTTTTCGTTGAAAAGCAAAGGCATATGCGACATCGCATTTTTTATTTTAAGACTTATATAGGTATATAGCGCGTTTCGAAGTTCCCGAACAAATATTTATAATGTGACGCTCGAATTTTGATTGGCTTGATCAAACCGACTGACGTTTACTGTATGATAATGCCACAAGCCACCTTGATCTGATTTCATTTCACGTGACAATACTCGTTCTGTTTAAAAAATTCATCACTTAAGTTGTAGCTTAAACGAAATGTGTGCCAGGTTTGCGGCGCAGCTAGCCGATGTGACGCAACAAAAAATCATAAAAAGAAAATTTTTTATATTAACATATAGCCTTTAAAAGTGACTAAAATATACCTAGTTTCGGCTGCTCTGCAAGTTTACTTAGAGTGCCAAAAGCAATTTTAAATATCATTATTTTTTTTTTTTGACAAGATTATAATTCAATTTTATTAATTATCATAAATTTCTAAGGTGGCTAACTAACAAGAGCACTTATAAAAAAATACATATGATAAAGAAAAAGAATGTATCACCTAGGAACGTAACAAAAGAATCTAATAACTAAAAAGATAAAGTTTCAGCCCAAATGAACCTTGTAGCATGAATACAAATAAAACACACCATACTGCATGGTTAATTTTGTACTCCAGAAAAATAGTAAATAAAAAAAAAACAAAAAACAATAGCACATTATAGAAACAAGAACATGACTAATATTAAACAACTAAATATATAGTAGAAATAGCTGTAAAAAAAAGTCTAGAGCGATATTAAAAACTAATATCTATAGTAGAAGTAACAATATTAAAAAGAACTAATATCTAAAATAGAAATAAAAGTACTAATAACAAAAAAAAAAGAACTAAAAAAAAAAAAAAAAAAAAAATCGTGTGAAAAATGATGTCACATGACAATAAGAACATTCTACCAAAGGCGATCATCATATGCCTTTAAGATGATCATATTGCTAATGACAAAATGTGTAGATCAATAGTGCAATTTTAACAAATATTGATTGGTGTATACTTGCAGGATCGATAAATCGAAATAGGTAATTTTCAAAAAAGGCTTAACGGTGAGCACCAATGAAATCAATCTGCAGTGTTTTCTTTCTTTCCCACAGTGTTGGCGTCTTCTATAGTATAAACGAAAAAAAAAACTGAAAGAAGTTTCAAGAAAAAGAAATATTATTTCAAAAAATAGTGTGTAGTTCAGTGAAATACTTTGGTTTCTAAACTGAAATAAAAGTACTTTAAACTCAAAACATTTTTCAAAAGACAAGTTTTGTTCAAGTGTTAGTTACAAAAGGAAAACATAATAAAAGAGTGTAGAAGTTTTTTGCAAAAAATTTTTTGTGAAGTGGAAGAAAGAAAAAAGAGGTTTAATTTTTTAAATTTTTAAATATCATTATTGACTTATTTGACAAAAATTTTATTTTTGTCAAATCTATTTTTAAAAATGATCAGCAAAAACGGTAAAATCAATCATTTATATGTAAAGTCAAAAACGGCATTTTAAACTTTCTTTCAAAGCATAGGTAAACTTGCAGAGTAGCAGAAATCACATTTGCAGTAAAATTTTAAAAGCTTTATGTCAGAAAAAAAATCTGTTATGTATTTTTTTGAAAAATTGCTACGTCATAAACCTGGTACACAGTCAAGGAGTGCTAAGTTGTAATTATGTTTAAACAACTTCATGAGTATTTTGATAGCAAGTCCACCAATTGGAACATTCTCAGATTTTAGAAGAATGTGATGAGGAGCCGTTTCAAAAGAAGGTTGATAAATATCTCAAAAATCTCAAAAATATTGATAACTATGATCAAAGAAAAGAGAAGAGTAGGCAAAACTTTTTATTTTAAATATAGTAAGTAATACTCTTTTTTGTTAGAAATGTATGTGGAAAAGTGACATAACAGGCAAGAACCTACTAGGTTGCTTGTCATTTAAGGCTGTTAGCCAAGTCACAAAATCAGTGTTAGGCTACAGATGACCTACTAGGTTGTCTAATGTTCTGGTAGACTTTAGAATTGGAAACTTGTTAGTTGAGAATATTGTTAATTTTAAATCTTGCTAGGATCCTCAACCCAATTTCAAATGGCGAGAAAGTAGAAGAGGGAATGCTCGTGTAAGCAGATTCACTATTATTGGTTGACTATTATGAAAATCAATAGAGATGTAACTGGAAATGTAAGGGTAAATGGATCGTTCATTGTTGGATATATTTTGTACAGAACAAAAAATAAAGACGATGCAGTAAAAATATGGCGCGAGTCTAATGATAGGATGTATTAGTTTATAAAGGTCAGAAGCCTGAAAAGGATAAATTTGGAGTAATTGGGTTGCAAGTTGCTGGGTCTATGTTACGACTAACTGTTCTTATTAGGGATGGAGATAATGTAGATAGATATTATCATTTACATGAGTCAAAAGTTCCTATGCAAAAGTCAGAACCAGCTGTTATAGTGAAATTTATAGAGACTTTATTAATCCTGCGTAATATTTTGATAGTCAATATGTCCTTACTTCCTCATGGATCTATACCTAAATCAGATAAACAGAAAGAAGATAATATAACTGTAGATTCCAAATAAAAATATTAATCCATATTTGACTTGTAATATGTTTTTTATACTAATAAACTACCCAAGTGACATCTACCATAATTACATTTTCTTTGCTTTTTTTTATGTGATGATTTTTTACTTTTGAATATTAATGCTTAGGTAATCTGAAATAGATAATTCCAGTGTAATCAATCCATTGAAATATCACATTATCAAATAAAACAATAAAATTAAGGCCAAAAATATTGAGCTTGAGGCTAAAGTTATGAAATTGCAAGATAAGCAATTGCAAAACAAATTAATAAAAAATTTATTATCTGTATTGTGAAAAACATGATCATATATTAATGCTTTTAGTCTTGGTAAAAGTGATCAGTATTACAAATTGTAACATATATGTGATTTGATCAGAGTTAATAGCCCTGTTCATTTCTAGATCAGACTAGATTGATTGCAAAATGTGCTCTTATATGATTGGTTAAAAAAATGATCAATGATTAGACAAACTGATCTACAAAAATTAGTGTTTGCTCTAGATCAATCTTAATAATAGACTACATGTTACATGTTTTCTATCCTAAACTTTTTAAACTTTAAACTTTTACTATGTCTAACTAAAATTTACCTTTTGTCCAATTGCTCCTAAACTATAAGAAAGTATACAAAATCCTAATGTTATAGCTATAATAACTTTACCTTTACAAGAAACTTAAGAAATAAAGACTTCTACTGCTAAGATTATAACAACTGAAAAGATCTCTAAAAAGAAAAATGATTAAAAGCAAGTAAGGGTAGGATCTGTTGAGAAAGAAACAGGCTGGGATAATACAAGCATAGGATTATTATTAAGTTTTCTTGAAGAAAATTTTGAAATATACAAAAAGAATAAGTCAAACTTTGCTAAAAAAGCTTCTGAAAAAGTTTTTTCTGAAAAATTATGGGAATAAATTAAGAATAAGTTAGCTCATCTGGTAGCTAAATATAATGAAATAAAAAAAAGAAAAGCCAAACAGAAGGAAAGCATAAGTAGTAAAATGAAAATGATTTGAAAAATTAGATGCATTATTTGGAACATGTGAAAACTATAATCCTATATTTTTGACAAATGGAATTTCTGATGATACATAATTTTTTAACTGTGAAAAAAATAAGGAAGAAGATTTAGAAGAAAAAAATGGCAAGAAATGGAAATCTCTTTCATATGATTCACTAGCTAAGACTATAATCTCCATTAATAACATGTGTCAAACAATTTTAGAAAAGTAGCTTACTTTTAAAAGTGAATAGTTTAAAAAGAAACAAGTAATTAAAAGAGAAATTTGAGAGGTAGAAACAGCATTTAAAAGAGAGGAATTGGAAATTAAAAAAATTAAAGCTAAAACATTAAGGAAAAAAATGGAATTTGAAATGAAACAATTATACATGGAATATCAGCTTAGAATAAAAGAATTAGAATTAAGGATGTCACAATATAAATCATCTTCACAATAATTTTTTTAGTTTAATAATAATTTCTTTTAATAATAAAATAATAATTTTTTTAATTTAGTAATAATAATAATAGTAATAGTAATAGTAATAATAATATAATAATTAGAGGATATATACATAATTTATAGAATGTATTTGTTATTTGACAACATATATAATAAATACATTTAACTTGTTTTAAAAAAAAAAATAATAATAATATAATAATAAAAACATTTTATTGTATAATCAAAATTAAATATTTTATTTCAATTTATTATATATTTGATATTATATAACCATAAGTATATTAACGAAAAATTAAGTTTCTTTTAACTTACCCAATTTTTTTTAATATTTCATTACTATTTCTTGATGTATAATTATCATTTTCATTATCTATTTCATCAGTATCATTAGTATCATCAGTATTATCGTCATCTTCAACTTTTCAAATATTCATGTTCATTTCTAAAAAATTATGTAAGATTATTGCACAGCATGTAAACAAAACTTTCATTTTGACTGTTTTAATATCAAGGTCTTTTAATATTTTAAATCTTGCTTTTAATCTACCAAAAGCATTTTCTATTACAACTTGATAATGGGAAAGAAATTGATTAAAATTTTTATACTTTCTAGAATTTGGATCTTTAAAAGGTGAAATTAAAAAAGGAAAAATAGGATAGGCTGAATCACCTAGAAGATAATCATCATCTTAAATAAAATTAAAATGATTTTTATAAAAGAAAGAATTTCTATAAACTCATGCATCATGTATTAAGCCAGATCAGCCTACATCAAAACTAGTAAAAATTCCTCTATCATTTATTATTCCTTAACAATAAATAGCATAATACTTTTTTTGAGTAAAATAAACTTCTGGGTCTTTGTTTGGAGCATTTCTCATAGGAATATATGTCCCATCAATTGTGCCAATTACATTTTTAAGTCTGCCTAAATTTTTAAATCCTTTATTAACTTTTTTTCTCTTTTCTAAAATAGGCTATTTAACAAAACTTTTTTTTTATACTATAATTGCTTAAATAACTCATTTAGTATAAAGAATTACTGTTCCTTCTCCTATTTCAAATCTTAAATAAATCTCAAATAAACTTTCAGTAAATTCAAGTTGACAAAGAAATAAGCCTAATTAAAATTCAACACAAGCCTGAGATTTATTTTTTTGTGATGAAAATATAGGATGAGAGTATATAAGATTAGCTAATTGTTTAAAATGTTGTGAAAATATTTTTAAAATTTTTTTGAATTGGCCATGATCATAAAATGGAAAACCATTTTGCTACTAATGCTTTGATTTTACTATGCGATATATTCTTAGTTTTAAGTATCATGTGTTTAATTGTTTTATTAAAGCAGCTTGTAAAATAATATTATCTTCTTCATTACTTGAGGCATTGTAAATTCTTTCTCACCAATTCATATTGTAATGTAAAAAAAATAAATGTGAAAACCAATCATGTCTATATATAAAATATAATCAATCTGGTTGATTAAAAACTGTACTCAATTGTAATTATGATTTGATTGGCTATATATTTTGTCAATCAATCTGGTCTGATCCAAGACTAATATTTCTATCTGATCTGTCAGATGTATCATGATATTGATGTGTAAATTTATTAATAAAATAAAAGTTTTTAATGCTATAGCTTATGGGATGTATTTCTTACATGCAAACTTTTTTTGTGCAAAACTATATCTAATAAAATATTCCATTCTGACTATAAACATATGATTGATAGACTATTCAAAAGTTTTGTCAAGAGAGCATGCAAGAGATTCTTGCACCATTCTAAAAATCCTGTTCTATTAGAATCTATTTTCAGAAAGTCTGAACAAATTGAATCTTATTTAAGACACACATTAGAGGTTTATGAGAATTTGTTAAATAGAAAATGCAAAAATATGGCTTAGGAAAAATTACTGTATTCTTAAAGTTGATTAAAATGTAATGTATTCTTAATATCACTGGTTATATACGTTGTAGATAGCAAAATTCAAACTGATAATATCATCTGTAATCATAAAGAAAAGAATAATCGCTGAGTTATAAATGAGCTTAAAGTGCTATACCAACATCTGTTCAATTATAATAAAAGAACTTTTGAAAAATTCATGTGAGATATAGAAAAGAAATATAGAAAGCAGATTAATGCAAATAAGAAAATGCGTTATGAAATCAAAAATCTGAAGATATAAATGCAAAAAATGAAAAAAGAACTGGCATTTATGAAGTCAGATTTTCATTAAAAAGTGACATATTCCAATTGACGCATATTCTATATGGATGTTTGTGAGATATAATTAAATCAAAAATAATGAATTTATGCTCACATAAATATTTATCAATAACCTTAATTACACTATGTTAGTTATTAGCAGCATATTAATACACAATTCTAACTAGTTCATTTGTAGTATATAACCCGTTAAATAAACAAACATATGTAAGATTTTTTCATATTATTTTTGGGCAATCAAAGTAATTCTGTAATATACTATATATATCAAACTGACATTGTAATAGTATCATTTAATAAAATAAGAAATAATTTTCTCTTGCACTTTTTTTAGATTAATGCATATATCTTTGAATATAGTTACTGGCCTACTATACTTACATCAGAAAATTTTTTAATGCAAAAATTGTTACGATTTTGTAAGTTAACAAAAGTTAATGCCATAATATTCTGAAAACTTTCAAAAACCTTTATAAATTTACGATTTCATAGGATTTATATGATATTACGATCAAAATACTTTGTAAATTTACAGTTTGTAAGATTTACATGATCTTATGATCAAAATATTTTGTAGGTTTACAATTCCATAAGATTTATATGATCTTATAGTCAAAATATTTTGTATATTTATGGTCTGTAAGATTTACACAACTAAATATTATAATCAAAATATTTTGTATATTTACAGTTCATAAGATTTACATAATAGGATTTAAAATTTAAACGCACCTGCATTCGAATACACCCCTATCACGTGATTTGATTTTTAAAATTTTATTGATTGTGTAATTCAGATTATTGATCAATAATCTTTTTTTTTATTAGGAACATTTTCTTTAATTAATTTTATTTGTAAGAATACCCTGGAAATGAAATGGACTCCTGAAAACAAAAAATAAATGTTTTTTTTTTGTTTTTCTTTGTTAATTTCATTTAAGAACATTTTTTAACATTTTTTTCATGATTTTTTTTATAGGAATGCCACCTGAAGATGAAAGAAAATGAAAAGGTAGGGTTCGTTCTTTTTTTTTCGCTAATTTCGTTTAAAAATGGTTCCTAATGTTCTTTTCATGATTTTTTATAGAAACGTCAACTGAAGACGAAAGGAGATGAAAGGTAGGTTTCTTTCAATTTTTTTTCATTAATTTTAACGTTTCTAATGGTTCTTTTCATAATTTTTTTATAGGAATGCTCTCTGAAGATGAAAGGTAGTTTTCTTTGTATTTTTTTCTTTATTAATTTCATTTAAAAATGTTTTCTAATGTTCTTTTCATGACTTTTTTTATAGGAACGCCCTCTGGAGATGAAAGGAGATGAAACTCATAAAAGGTAAGTTTTTTTTGTTGTTTTTCATTAATTTCATTTAAGGACATTTCTTAACATTCTTTTCATGAATTTTTTTTTGTAGGAATGCCCCTTGGAGACAAAAGGAGATAAAAGGAGACGAGAGGTAAGTTTTTATTGTTAGTTTTTTTGTTAATTTCATTAAAGGGTGTTACTAACATTTTTTTATTTGAATTTATTTACAGGGACAATTCTTGGAGACATAATGGACTTCAGGAGGCAAAAGATAATAATAAAAACAATAACTGATAAAGACTTACCTCATTTTATTAACTGTATTAAAAAAAGCAAATCATAAAAATATTTTAAGTTATACACGTTTAATAGATAAATAAATAAATAATCATACTGATTAGCCAATCAAATTTAAAAATAATGAATCACGTGATAGGAGGTGCATTCGAACGCAGGTGCGTTCAAATTTTAAACTCTACATAATATTATGGTCAAAATATTTCATATATTTACAGTCTGTAAGATTTACACAATATTACAATCCTATTTACTGCTAATAAATTTGTTCAATATGACAATTCTGGACTTACAGCAGAAATGATTTCTAATGAAGAAATTTTGAAAACTATTCTTTTCAATAATCAAGAAAAGAAAGCAGAAAAATTAGAAAATTTTGAATCTTTTCCATCAATTCTTTACAATATATTTATGATCTATAAGATTTACATGATATTATAATAGAAATATTTAACATGTAACTGTAAATTATTAAGATTTAATTTACAAATGAATTTAATGTAATTTTGAAAGATCATAATTTTTATTAAATTGAAGAGATCATCTACTTTCTCAAAAACAAGACTTATATTTTTTTCTTATGACACAAATTTGGCATTAAATATACATACATTTGTATAAAAAAAGTTTTTAGATGATTGATTTGGCTTATGCCTAAACTGCAACTATTTACGAAAGCTTACCTCACTATAATCAGAAAAATTTAATAAATTAACAAATAATAATTTATAAATATTGTATGGTATTCATTATTTAATGTTATGAAGCAGTGATACAGTTATAATTATATCTATATAAATGAAATGATACATAATTGCATATTAATAACCATTATTA
Source organism: Glomus cerebriforme (assembly GCA_003550305.1). NCBI lineage: Eukaryota > Fungi > Glomeromycota > Glomeromycetes > Glomerales > Glomeraceae > Glomus > Glomus cerebriforme. The sequence continues at coordinate 124,212 of QKYT01000117.1, read as the reverse complement.
GAAGCAATAAATAAGAAGCAAAAAGGAATTTTAAAGTAATATGAAAGGAGCAGAAGAAGAAGAAGTAATGAAAAAAGAAAAAACAGTAAATGGAAAAAAGTTAATATAAATAAGGAAAACTATAAGAATGGCAAAATATTTACATATATATATAATAATGAATTAATATCCATATATGTATATTTTACATTGATCTTTATATAGTTAATAACTTGGATAATATAATTAATATTTAATATTTTGTGAATTTTAGGCTTCTTTTCTAAATATTTATATTTTTATTTTCACATATATACATTTATAATAAATAGAGTAATTTTTAACCATAATTCTTTTTTTTATATCCATATAATTACATTTTTAATAACTTTTGATTATAATTAATTTTTTTTAATTTTTTTTCTATATTTATATAATTACATTTATTAATAACTTATTAATATTTTTTTAAACATAATTTTTTTTATATTCATATAATTACATTTTAATAACTTTCGATTATGAATAAATACATAATTTTTTTTTATATTTACGTATATATATTTATAATAATTTACACTAAATTAATGTATATTTTTATACATAAATACCAAAACTTTTTTTCATATTTTTTTTTTATTAGAAAAATATTCAAATATTTTTTATATTTATAATATTTTATATTTAGTTCACTACAAATTTAAAAACATTTTTTTTTACCATATTAATCACAAAATAATGGCTAAATTTAGAGAAAAAGTTCATAAAATTTTGTCAGTAGATGAAGGATCAAATAAATGTAGAAATGTTAAAAGTATTACNACCAGTAGCANNAGTANNACAAGTAANNATNGTNTNNAAATACTTGAATATTAAAGTTTTTAAATTATAATAATATAAAATAAAATATAATTTAATTTATTAGAACAATTAAAAATTCTCAATAAGAAAATTGATCTTTTGATACAACAAAATAATAAATTTTATGATAAATTTATTGAAGAAAACAAGAAGTTTAATTAATGTTTGGAATTCTTATGTTTTAGAATCAAAAGTTTAGAGGAGAAAATCAATTGTGATAATGTCATAAATAAAGGTTAATACTTTTAAAATGTTTAACTTTAGTGACTTGATGGATGGTATATATGTTATTTACTTAAATTTAAATTATATTTGTTTTTTTTTTAGCTTATAGTAAAGAAGTCACAAAAATTATATTTAATCTTAATATATACCTAAGTAAAGATGAATTGTGAGAGGCAATAGAAGAATATCTTAAACTATATTATTAAGAATTTTATGATAATATTAGTAAGATGCAATAGGTAAAACTATATAATGAAAAAATATAATAAGAGGTAACTTTTATTTTAATAATTGATAATTATATTTTAAAAACTAATTAATAATAAAAAATTTTTTTAACAAAAGCTACTTGCAAAGCAATAATCTTTAACACAGTCTTTTATCAAGTAAGATTAAAGAAGTTCTATTTGCTTATTTTGAAGTAACTGCTTTATTACCAATTAATATCAATTTTATTGTAGAAAGATAATAGCATGAAAAGTCAATCCAAAGTCACTAAATATTATAATAATCTTTTTAATAAAAAGAAAAATTCTGCCTTATTTACATAAATATTTAAAAAGTATTTGCTAATGAAATTTCATTTTCCTTATATATAGCATTTATAGCAGCTACTTTTGCAGTATTATTAAATCTGAAGTCTAAAATAATAAGTATCAATGAAGCTGTAATGAAAAATAAAATAGGTTATTTTATGATAAATTTCATAATTTTACACTTAAAAATTGTAATAATGACTTTTATTTTATTAACTAATTATTTAAAATTAATTAATGACTAGCAAAAGTTAGGAGATGATAATTCATCAGAACTTTTCATCAAAAAAAACTAAGAATGTATTTGAATCTGTAAGTAAAAAAATCTTTTTTTTTATATATATATTTTTAAATGTTGCTAAATTTAATTTTTTCATCTATTATGGTTTTCATTGCTGATACTTACTGATTTAGTAGTGAAATTATCCAAATATCAAAATCAAAAGTGAGTCTGAAGCCTATAATTTAGAATCTCCTATTCATTCAATTTAAAATAAATAAGGATACAATTTCAAGTGAGATGCATATTTGAATGCTTAAGATTAAGGCTACTTGCCAAAACCTGTTTGGTCTAATGCCGAAAGGTGAAATCTCTTATATAGTGTGAAATGCTAAAATACTAAAACTGCAAAACCTGTTAAAATTGTGAAATTGCCAAAACTTACTAAAACTTCTATAATAGATTTATCTATAATTTTGGCATAGTTGATCATAAGATTTGAATATAGTTATGTTAAGTTATACCAATTAATAATATAATTTAGATGATCAAATAATTTCCAATTTTTTTTTTACTATTTTCTTTCATTTTTTTTCAAGTTTTATCTAGTATTAGAATTTCAAAACTGACTTTTAGACATATATATTGCATGTTTTTAGAATTTTTTTTAAGGAGTTTATATACATTAAAGGAAAAATATGTTATATATTACATATATTTGATAAATAATTCTGTCATTTCTTTTCATTAATAGTACTAAAGTTTTTTCTGTTTTCTTAATAATAAAATTAATAAAAACTGTTTAAATGACTGATCATATAGCAGATACATCTATTCAAAAAAAAATAAAGGAGGTTGATCACTTAATATTATTTGAGAAGACATTCATAAAGGAGTATCTATTGGTTCTGGTAAATTTGCCACCTTTTGTAAGTACTGTAGTTATACATGGGTACACAAAAAAGTTTTAAAGTTTGAAGAGTATCTTTTAAACCATTGTCAATATACACTACCAGCAGTTGTTAGAAAGTATATAACTAAAGTAATGAAATGGCAAGATAAGTCAAAGTTATCTAAAAAAAGAAAAAATTCTAAAGGTTATTAAAGTATCATAGATGATTATCATGATTCAACAGAGCTTAATGAATACAAATAATCATGCATTAGTTAAATTTTTTATACCCATTTTTATTAATTTTTTAAAAAATTAAATGTTGAATATAATGTGTTAATAAGAGAAGTTTTGGTAATCAACTACTTGAATGTAAATTAACTCAAGTGAACTTTAAAATTAAGTTTGAACTTGAAAAGAAAATGAATTTAACTTTAGGTTTATTGAATTACATAGACTATCATAAGTATTTTTTATTTAATTTTACTTACTATCTATAATATTATTAATAATTGAAAAGGTTATTAATGGTATTGGAAAAGATCAAATATGTGCTGTAGTATCTGATAACGTGGTTAATGTTTGAAATACATGAAAAATTATCTATAAAAATTATTCAAAAATTGAGAATTTATGATGCATAACACATTCTATTAATTTAATTGCATGTAATATCATCAAGGAGAAGTTTGGTGATCATTTATTAAAATATGTTAATATTTTGATAACTTTTTTTAGAAGTTCTAATCAGGCTAATTCAAAACTTGCCCATATGATTAAGAAAAAAGGAATTAATGAAGGAGAATTAAAATTATACTGCAAGACACGCTGAACTACTACTAGTAAATCTGTAAATTCAGTGATAAATTTGAAGTCAGTTTTTGAAGAAATCATCCTCAATCATGATCATTTGCTAACAAATGATAGAATAAAAGGAATTATTTAATTCTGGAATTTTTTTTCAAATTTGTGAGTTCTTGAATTTGTTCTGGATTCTCTAAAAGAAGCAGTACTTTCTCTAAAATCAAGAAGAACTACACTTGCAGATTGTTTCTTAAGCTTGGCGAGATTTACGGTTACATTAAAAAAGTTTGCTAAATTATTTAATCTTACATTCTGAAATTATTGTATCAAAGTAATGAATGAAAAATGTAATGAGTTTGATGATGATAAGTATATTACTTATTTTTTTTTAGATTTTTGATTCAGAAATGCATCACTTAAAAAATCTGCCTTTAATAGAGTTTTGAAAACCAGATGTTTTTTCAAGAATCGCATGTCATTTATTTGCATTCAGCATCTTGTGAGCGTGAATTTTTGATTTTAGGATAGCTATATCATAAGCATCGCTTAAATCTTAATTTGGAAAAAGTAGAATCTATATGCAAAATGATTTTATATTGGAAATCTAATTCAAAAATTGAACTTGGATTTTATAGGATTAATTCAAAAAGTAATACTCACCTTAGTGATAATAAGATTAATATATATATTGAAGAGGCTTTTGCTGAAGTGAATGATAAGAAAAGTAGTGATGAACAACTTTCTACACATAGATTAACTACAAGTGGCAAAATAATATCTGAAGACAATTGTCATATAATAATCTAAAGTTCATAAATTGATAAATTTATTAATTTATCACACAATTTAATTACTAATGGAATTGCCAATATTTCAAGAGATATATTGGATGAATCAAATAAAAATAATGTGAAAGATGATGAAGTTAATGATAGTGAAGCAAGTGATAACAATAAGAGATCCAAAGAAGGTAATTATGATTATGATATAGATGATGTATTAGGTATAGGT